>PVJX010001974.1:0-142171 GCA_004027295.1 Dolichotis patagonum
GCTAAATTAATAAAAAGCACCAAAAATGCATTCTACTTTTCAAATTATTCCAAATCTCCAGTCTCATGTGTACTTTCAGTTCAATCAATACTAATTGTATCCTTAATGCAGTAGCTGAAAAAAGTGGTGTACAAAGAAAGAAAAGGAGACGTGGTTTTGGTTTTGCTTTGTTTGTTGGCTTCTGTAGACACACTAAAAATGGAGTAATCAGATGGGTCTGGAAAGGGAGAATTCATGAAGGATTTAAATTCCTGTCCCACGGGAACTTAACAGAGATGGAATGGGTCCAAAGAAGACAACCCCCACCTGTTTGCAAAAAGTCAAACTTCTAATGGGGGAAATTAAAAAACTGGGCTCGAATGTCTCACTTCAAGGTATTCAAGATAATTCCATAAATAAAATGATTTTTGTAATATTCATGATCATTCTGAGTTCAAAACTTTTCAAAAGAGTAAACATAACTGTTCTAGGAAGAATTGCAGAATCAATCATCATTAAATACACATAAAAAGCCCAAAATAGTGTCCATAGGCTAATGACTTGTTACAAAACAGAATCAGTCAAGTACTAACATTAATTTGAGTAACAAAATCCACAAGGGGACTTGAAAAAGTTGAAGAAAAGGTAGGAAAGGAATTAAAGATGAGAATTCAAGATGAGAGTAATCTCGCTTGTTAAAATCAATCTTGCAGGCTCTGGAAGATTATGTGTTCCCTTCCATATGGGACTCAGCAAGCTCCTATTAGATCACTTAAGCTACTAAGAAACAGAACTTATGTTTTATAATATTTGAAATAGAAATGACCATATATATTTCTATCAAAAATTTGTTCAAGAAAGTTCATACTCCTAACTAATGCAAGCCTGGCAAGTTCAAATTCCTACTCTGATACTTACCTAGTGAGTTGAAAAGTCTCTCAGACAGATGAGTTTACCTTGCATCATTACAATTACAATAATAGTTAACATTTATTGAGGGATTATTGTGTCCCAAGTCCTTATCTAAATTCACTATGTGTGTGCTCTCATGTCGTCTTATGATAACAACACCACTTACTGAAATCCTGCTACTGACATCACAGGAAATGAGTGACTCTGAGGAATAAACGAGCTATAGAGTATGGCTCAAACCTCAGCACTGTGTCTGGAATATACTACTAAAATAGCTGTTGGTTTCTTTTCTTAGGTTTCTCTTATGCAGGAGTTTGGCTTGCAGTGCTTTCCGTAAGTCTGGTCACACCCTATTAGGGGCTCTGTTAGGGAAGTTGGAAGTATGTTGCAGAACTATTTGAGTAAGCACTAGAACTCTTAATCCAAAACATTTTAAGTAATTACCACTTTAATTCATCAGACTCTGTAAATTAGTTATGAAAATAGTTGCTCCCAAATGATGCCTATAAACATGGATTATTCTTAAATGAATGGCGCCATAGAGTTGAACACAGTTATTATTCTTTGGGGGTTGTTACTAGGATCAACTTTTTATGGGCTGGATGGTGTGTGGGCCTAGTGATCTTCTTAGACTTAGTTCTGAGCTCATTAATGAATCTGACTTCTCTACCATTGCCCTAACTCTTAGTTCCCAAGGATAGGCCTTCTTATACCGCAGCAGTAGGATTCATTTGGAATTCATTTTAGACCCTAAGTTCTCCTCCTTTCCCTCCCCAACATGTCCTCATTGAGGGCATCACCTAGAAAAGAAATGACTTCTCCCCAAGGGATTTGGGCCTCAGTACAGTCTTTAGCTCTACCTTCTACAAAGCCTCAATTAGATGTAACATGCTGGACCTTACATAGAAATCTCCTTTCATCAGCGTGTAAACTACTTTTTAAAGGAAGCAGAATATCCCCAGAAGCTTCCAGTCACTGTTGATTCCACATCTATTCAAAAATTTTAAAAAGCATGTAAATAAATTTAAAAAAAGGAATAAAGTTTAGGTCAGTTTTGCCTCAGTGACACTAGTTATATCATTCCTGAAATTTCACCGAGTCTTAAATAAATGTATTTCTGCTTGATTGATGTGACAGTAATTTAGTAGCAGCTTCTAATTTTTTTCTTGCCCACATCATGCATCATAACCAAAGCAGAGGCTTTTTCCTTTTGCTTCTCCTGCACCGTAGAGAGATTTGCCTGCCTATGATAAGCTTAGCAATTTACTCTTTCCTCCAGCAATTTCACAGATGGCTACCATTACATGTTCTAATAACCAGTAAACAGCAAGGAAATCAGTATTCTCCATAACATGAAATTAGTTGTTTTCTTAAGTCACAGATTGCAGAGCATGAGGGATCCTTAGCCATGAAGTATGAATTTTAATCCTTTTGAGCAATGACTAAAAAATTTGAATCCTCCATGAAAGCTCAGTATGAAGACCACCTCTTTTGTTTCATTTAGACCACTTCTTTCATTTTTCGACAAAGCAATCAAGGTTCCAATGAGTAATACTTTGCCAAAGTCACAGCACAAATTCTAGGGCCCAAGCATAAACCAAAACCTGAATCTTTGATCTCCAGACCAGTAGTGCTTTTTCTTAGTGAGAAGACCTATTCTTTACTGACTATAAGCTAGGCAATATTCCAATATATCTTAGGTGTATTAGCTATAAGCTTAAAAATAGTAAAACTCAAATCGACATTTTCCCCACTTTAAAAAAGCAGTCAAATACGAAAGATTAAGTAAATTTCCCAAATTCTCATAGATAATTCAACAGGACCAAGATGTAAATCCCCGTAGGTCCAAACTTCAAAGCAAAAATAAGTATTATAGTCCATGGCTTATTTCTAGTTTTTACGTATTAAAACAGAAACATTTTGAAATATAAAAATTCCAAAAGTAATATCCCTTTCCAGACATAATTGATTTATGTGTCAGAAATAAACAAGCTAATCAAAACTTACCGATGGGAAGTGTTGAATAGGTTCTGACCTGGAGCTCCCTAGCAGTAAAGCCCCTAGATTTCCAAATACTACATATCACGCTCCCTTCTGATCTCAGTCGTGATGATGATGAAGACATATGTCCCTGTACTATTTCTGGGTAAATAATCAGGCTCATGGAAATTTCCAAATCCTGTTTCCTATACCTCTGACTCCTACCTACTCAAAAAGGAGTATGTACTGTTCCTGACATTATGATAATAAATCAGACTTCTAGCCACTCATCATAACCACAGGATCACACTTAGAAAAAAAAACAGAAGACTTATCAGTTCATTTCCTGTAGCTGTGGGGAATTTGGGGTTACCTGAGGGAAGTGGGTAGATAGAACAAGGAGAAGATCACTGATATGCCTCTTGTTCGGAAATTATGCCCATTGATAACTAGTTTGGTGTGGACTTCACTTTGAATTTTAAAAACCAGCGTGAAAGGACCAGTTGTTTATCTCTCCTTATTCCAAGAGGAAGATCAAAAGGAGGCTTATCTGGAATGGAGACTGTTTATTTCTATCTCAAAACAAAAGACAAAAGATAACTGGGTCTTTCCCTTTCCTTGGAATTCCTGAGCTTCCCACTCCCTTTCCTGATTGGCAGTCATATCCTGACTATCAATCTATGTATTTTAAGCATGAAAATCATTTCTGGAACTTATCTCATTTATTTCCCAACAGGAACAATGGAAATAGCATTAAGTTGCTGTTAAAGGTAAAAGAGATTTAAAACGCCTCCTTTGGCTTTCCTTTCTGACACCTGAAGTTTTAATGAACTACAGGACATCCTGGAGGGGATCTAGATGCAGATCTAGAGTTCTGAGAAAAAGAATTTCATCTAGGAAAATATTACTGGCTCTTCCTGATACTAATATTTGGAAAAGTCATTTACTGTTTCAATTCACAAGTTTCCTTATTGAAAAGCCACTCCAATCTAAAGGCCATTTGCGTGTCTGTGCCCATGTAGTCGAAATTAAACATACATTTTTTTGTGTTTTAGATGTAGCCTCTTAATGAAGAGTAAAAAATAAGAAATGAAGAGCAAGTGTAGTAAGGCAGCCGCATCACAGACATCAGCACTAGGGCTTGGAGAAGCCTGACCCCAGGACAATTCGTAGTCTGATTCTTTTCAATCACTTGGTTTCCCTGGGGAGGGGGCAGATGTGGGTTTATTACTTTTTTAAAAAGGACACTGTAAGTAGAGTAAGTAGATGATACTCGCAAAATATCATCAATGAACAAGACCAAATTACTTGATTAAATAGTCTAGAAATGAATTTAGTTTTGTTTTAAATTATGATTTAATGAAATGACTACTGTATGCTTTATACTTCCCAGTTAGTTACTTATGTCTAAAATAATCCTAGCAGTTGATGCCATTTGCAGGGCTGATCCCTTAAATACTGTGATGTGGGACTCCTCCTGGAGTTAAGTCACTTGACCCAGTGACAACTATTATTAGAAATTCATCTTTGTTTGGGTGTGTTTTTAACTGTAATTTTTATTAGCACATTTTTGCAATATGTAATGATTACATTCTTTACGGGGAGTTGGTACATGTACGTACCACATCTTAATTCGTTTTTCTATCACCTTCCCTTCTTCTTTCCTCTCCCTACCCATCTCCTTGTATCTGTTGGTGACCCTTGTCTTTAGCAAAAAAAAATGTCTGTATTGGAAATTTATTTTTTTAGCTATCTTGTTGATGAATGACCTAGAAAAATTCACATGGGAAACTGCTGTTTTCAGGATCTGTACTCTGATTTGAGGCATCATCAGTCAAAAGTAGCGGCTTCCAGGCCCCATAGGTAAAATACCCAACTTTCTCCACTGAGAAACCATTCACTTTTAATCCATAATCCTCAGGGAAATGAAAGTAAGGACCTCAGCTAAATACAAGGGGAGCTGTGGTCCGGGTCACACACATAATGTACATAATTCGGTGTAATCAGAGTCGCTTACTAAAGAGCCCCCAAATCCCTAATATAAAGATTAAATTCCCTTACAATCTTTCAGAAAAACTCTTGACCAATTAGACCTAAGAACACAGGACATGTTAAGACAAAAAGAGGCTTTAGCAAAGCCCACTTTAGTTGGCTTTTGTACATCTTACCCTTTTGTAACCGTTTTCTGCATTATCTTCTTGTTAAGTGTTTACCCTAAAATGTATACAGATTCCTTCCACTAGGAAAGGTCCTTTGTTCATTCCTTCTGGTTGTATAGTTCAGCTCCCTCAGAGCCTTTTCTTGTTCACTCAGAATTCAATCCACTTTCTGCTACCTTCAAAGGAAGATAAACTAGACTATATTTGTCCAAATCTCTTTCTTCATTTTAATCAAATGGAAGCCTTCCTGCTCTTCCACCAGCTGTAACAAATACAGTACTTCTCAAGGGTCACAGGCAGCAAATTGCCAGTGGCCCCACATGGATCCCAGATTCTGTAGCCTTTTCCACCATAGCTGGACTTGGTATGAGATAGAGGGTCAAGGTACGTAACTAGACGTGTGTTTGAGAAAAAGGTCTTGGTAGCTTAAATACATAGGCTTATTTAACCGGTTTAAATCAGATGCTTTAAAGAGCAGAGACATTATATGCAAGAGTACTAGTTTGTGGTCCCTCGTACTGTTGAAAAGTAGAGAGGTCCTAGATTAAAGGACAGTCAAGGACCTTTACAGATGCACTGCAAAGATGGAATGTGCTAGTTTAATAACTCGTCAGTATTAGAGGAAGGCAATAGTACAAAGGGCTAAGTAGTCAAAAAAGATGGCAGAGTACCGTGAACTTAGACAATGCCATGGCATGAGGAAAATTCTGAGAAAAAGATGGTGAGTTTTGCTGGAAATTGTTTTTTTGGCCATAGACTCTGCAGAGATAACAATTCTTTCTTTCCAACCCCCATTGCTGCTTTCCCACTTTTACGTTTGACTTTGCCATGATGGCGTATTAGCAGGTTGTGACACTAGAGAGAGGAATACCAATGGATCAGGATTAAACATTTTATCTGGGTTTGCCTTTCTGACTCCATCTAGCCCTCCTAAGTGGTATGCCCCAAGAGCCAAAATGCAGATGTGTGCTCGAGGAAATGAACCCAAGGAAGTTGTTCCCTCTGCTTCAAGTCAACACCACAAGATTTAATGGAAAGAGAGTCTGCCACTCATCTGTGGGCAACCAGTTTTACCACAGGGAGGAAAGAACTCGAGGACTAGTGCTTTCATTGGACCATCTACTGCTTTCGCTGTGCTGTTCAGGAAAATGTAGCCGAAGTAGCAGCTGTCGAAGGTTCTAGGGATCCCTGCCAAATCTTTCTTTCCCAGAGTTCCAGGCCAAACAGAAACCCTGACCACGAATCCACCTTCACCACCAACAATGTCGTGTTAGAGACACCAATAGAGCATGCAAGTCGAGACCACAAGCAGGATGTTGAAACTTCAGGACTTAAGCACTTTGTGACAAGACCAGAATATCTCTGGAAATACAGAAATATTGCTTCTCTTTCCATGTGGCAGTGAAATTCAATAATATAAAAAAGAACTAGAACATCACAAATAGGTTTATCTCAGAAATGCAAGCCTAGGTTACTACTAGAAAAACAAACTATCATTAATCACATTAACATGATAAAATGATAACATACCATCATCTCAGTAAACGAAGAAATGTATGATAAAATTCAGTCACTGTTCATTATAGAAAGTCTCAACAAACTAACAAACCATCAGCCACTCTTTTAGTGCATGTAACCCAAACCACTACATATCTTTGCCCTCTTATTCGCTTTCTTAATTATTCCATCAATCTTTCTTTCATCTACTTCTTTTTTTTAACTTGTCACTTAGAATCACAGTAAGCCTACAGTATAAGTTCGGGTTGCTTGATCTATCAATTAAGAATACAGAATGCCCAGTGAAATTTGAAATATATATAAACAACAAAGCTTTTGTCTAAGTATGTGGCAAACATAATATACAGCAGGGATGCCAAACCTTTCAGAGCTTCCAGTGATAACAAACAGGGAGAGTCCTTTCTAAGGCATGTGAGACATTTCCATGCGTAATCCAGGCACATAGTCAGTCAGTCTCCAGCTAGCAAAAGGCAAAGAGGCGGGAGGGTCAGTTAGAATCAGAATCAGGGCCAGGGTATTGGCTCTTTGAAAAAGTCCCCCAGGTGATACTGAAAAATACCACCACTGTTTCACTCCATTCAGAAATGTTCTTAAAATCTTCAGCTTTATTATTATAGTAGTTATTATGCTACTATTTTTAAATAAATGTATTTATCCAGGTCTCAGTCCTGCTTCGTGTCTAGTCAGGCCATATCTTTTGGGGGAGAAAAGAGATTAGATTGGGTTAGGATGCAGAATCGCCTTTTATATAGGCCCATTTCACCCACCCAGCTTCTCAAGTCTGTCCTGATCACTCCACATTGTAGCTGCACAAACACACTGAAGCCCATTAACAGTCACTACCTGCTCCCTCTCCTCCCCAGTGAAGACCTCTATTTTTAAAAGACGGATTGCATTAAACTCTCTGGTTTCAAAGCCAGATCACTCTGAATTTTGAGCTGATGCCAGGCATAAGGGGGAGCAAGGAAAGGAGTGATCTCCATGGTCTCACTCAACCTCTGGAGTGGGCTCAGTGGGACACAGGACTGCCCAGTATTCCAGCCAGAAGGGCAGCAGACTTGAGCACATGGGGAGGTGATGAAAAAACACTTCAAGGTTTTAAGTCAAGCTGAGACAAGTCCTGAATACTCTCTGAGTCAAAGAACATTTGGGCCACTCATCAGAGTCATTCTTTATGACTCAAAGATCTATAGCTTCAAGTTAGCATTGTAGCATTTGTGATCTCATATCCACATTTTTGGTGTGTTTCCACTCCTTCCCTCCATTCCTTCCCTTCTTCCTTCTTGCCATTTGCTCTGCAGACTCACACACCAGGTGGGAGCACATTCCGAGCAGCAGTTACTAACGAAGTCAGCAGGGGTTTAGACCCTGCCCCGGACGCTGTCTGGGGAGACACTGGACGTGTTCCACAGGACCTATGCCAGCTCACCCAGGAAAGTTATTAGATGATGAGGAATGGGGCTGTGGGGAGGAAAGCCCCGTCTGGGTTTATAATTGAGGCGATACACCCGTGGATTGCACAATAAATAAACAGAAGAGGGGGATGTTGAATGAGGAGGTGCCTCAAGCAAGGGAGAGAGTTCTTAAGAAGACTTCATGTTGGGACACAGAGCAAGGAAAGCCAACTCAGTCCCTTCTCCATCCATGGAGAAATCTAAAAGCAAGAATGTGCAGGCCTCTTGCAATCCTTTAAGGAAGGGTATACCCCAGAGTCCTGGGAGTGACCCAGTCCCCAGCCTCTGGGGTGGCCGACACTGCTTCTTATAAGGGGGATTGTGTGAAATGCCTGCTTTGCTTCCTCTGTTAGGTTTTACCCAGGAGCTTCTGCAGCTCAGCAGGAACTGTGAACCCAAAGCTATGGGGAGTGGAGACATGAGAATTTTCGGCTTCCAATCTCTTACAGTTTCTTGGGCTCCTGCCACAGTGCTGGTATTTGATTTAGAGGCCCAAGAGGGAAATCAGTCCCACGTGGGTAGATAACAAAACACTCCACCTTGAAATCATGGAGTGGAATTCAAATCTCAAGCCAAAAATCCTATCTCTGCCTGCTTTGCTAATTACATAAATTTCCTTGCTAGATTCGCAGCTGTTTATATGAATACAGAGTTGGTTCCCAGAGCAGAGTCTCTCCACACAGGGTTTGAGCCCTTGTGCCTGGTCTGGATCGCAAACCCTAGTTCCGTGGTCCATGATCTAAAGCACTCTTTCGTAGCATGAAGGGAAACAACTGCCCTGTGACACAGAGGTGTCAAAGAAAAATGAGGACAGAAACAGAAATGTGTGTGTACAATGGGGGGTGATTTACTCTTTGGAAAGAGTAACTTTAGTAATAAAGATTATTGAGAAACTTTATGAAAGCAAAAGCAGGAAAGGAAAATATTATACATGCCCTTCCCTTCAAGACATTCCAGATTTCACTGTGGGAAAGGTGACCCAACTTTACAGATATCCCGCTGCAAAAAATACTGTTAGACCTGGAGAAGAGCAACCAGATATTGTAGGATACATTTCTCTTATCTCTCCCAGAACCTCACCACATTTATCTGACAATAACTTTCACCTTTGCTTTCACTGCAAATAAAGACATAAGCTAGAGGTACAGTTGATCAAATTGAATTTTACACACACACACACACACACACAAATTAGTTTAGCACAATTTTTTCTAAATTACATCATAAACTGGTGACTCCATGAAGAGCAAATGTGTTATAAAAACTGTTTCTTTTGCTTATTTCATTCCTTCTAATAGAAAGATGAATAAGTTTAACTAAATAAACGTGTCTTCCATAAACAAAGACTGCACTTCACAAAAGTTAAATGCACAATTACTTCCTCTTGAGGTGGGGTAATGAGGTGGGGGTCCCACAGACCTACTATGGTTAAAAATATGAAGAACTTTTTATATAACATTCAGATGAACCAATAAAAATGTGACCTCTTGGCATGTATAAAAAAAAGGTATCTTGGGTTTCTTTCAGTGAAATATTTGAAGGCTTTTAAATTTTTAAACAAAGCCCAGCTGGATTGTATGCGCAAGTTCCAAACCCTGAAATATTCCCATGATATCTAGTTTCAAAAGAATTCTACTACTGTAAACTAGTAAGTTAACTACACAGTAAGAGAAGTTTTCTCTGTTAAAGTTTACTTTGCTATAAGACATTACATGTGATAAATA
Organism: Dolichotis patagonum; assembly: GCA_004027295.1. NCBI lineage: Eukaryota > Metazoa > Chordata > Mammalia > Rodentia > Caviidae > Dolichotis > Dolichotis patagonum. Next base: position 9,727 of record PVJX010001974.1, read on the forward strand.
AAAATCAAGAGGAGAAACGCAAACTCTTGTTTGTAAAGGAATATAATTGTGATTCTACATGTAATAACAATTATAAAAGCTAAATTGCCATTCAGAATGTGGAAAGTATGCCAGAGAATCTTCAAGAATATACATTCTTGCAGCATTCACATGTAGCCACATTGTTAAGACTTAAATTCTGAAGTTCAGGATAGCATTATTGAAGACCTCCACTCCTTCTCACCTCTCTTTCCCGGTAATATATTCATTATCTTTGTGAAGGGACAGTTTGACCTTTCTGGGCTCAGTTTTCTAGGCTTAAGCTCAGTTGGACTATCATTTGGAAGCCAATAAATAGCTATGTGGTGATTACCCATGCTTTGTTATTTTTCAAATGCTAAATTACCTTTAATCACTATCCCTTTTCTTTTGTTTAAATTTTATTACTCTGCTTATTCCTATTATTGTTTCCTTCAAAGCCATTAGCAGGCTCTCTCCTGCAGAAACATGTATTTTTTTTTAGTGGTGAATTTTCTTCTTGACCCAGATCACTTTAAGATTTAATTTTGCTTTCCACTTTTGCACTTTCCCTAACCCCACCTCTTCCAACTGCCTGCAAGGTTTTTTTCTTTGTATTACCAAAGATTCCTTGAGTTCTGAATGTCTTTGAGTGTTTCAAACCTGATCTTTTATACCAGAGGGGAAAAGATAGTCTCATCGGGTAACAGGTTTTGATGTGTAAGTTACACTGCAACAAAGCAAGCATCCTGCCTTCCATGACTTAAATAAGTTTTCAAGGTCAGTGTGACATGCATGACAAGTTCCAAGGAGACCTCAGTAAATCAGACTCAAGGTTCTGTGTGAACAAAATCCACACAATTGTTTACACTTCCTATCTAGGAATCAGATTCCAGTCATTGCAGTTAATCCTAGCATTATAGTCTAAACTTCGTACCTGGAAAAAAAATTGTTCCTTCTAAAAGGCAGTAGAAGGCAGCTATCTTTTCTATCCTGAATGCATTCTCTGAAAGTACAAATCCCTCAGTGAGGTTTCCACTTTCAAAGGAACAAGCATCTGGTTGCTCCTGGGTCAGTCTTCAGACACTGGCTGGATCCTACCTAGGAATGCTCTGAGCAAACCTGTGGTCTCATCCTTGGTTCACTAGCTACAAACATTCTTTTTAGCTAGATCAGAAGCAACGACATTTGGAATTTTCATAACCTTTCACATTAGAGTTTATAAATGTGCGATCCCACCCTTCCCTTCTAACCAGCAACTATGATAAAAGCTTGGAAGCAAGGGACAGGAAGTGTATGAATGCACAGTTCACCAGTGACTCAAGAGTCAGAATTACCAAGAGAAAACTATTTGATGAGTTTCCCTACGTTTTGGTGGGAAAGAAGACAAGTGTTTTCCTCTGGGGCATCTCAGAGTAGAACAATGTAAAGCAAAGTTAGAACTACTATGTGAAAAGCATCTGGCCATCCAGAGCAAGCTAACCTCATGACCTTGTGATCATTTGACACAGCAGGAAGAAATTCAGGCCAAAACAAGCCTATATCCTCAGTATCCCTCACTATTCACTGTGTGACTATAACTTGAATTGTGGGGTGGGGTTTGGCTACCAGTGATGGTAGGAAGTAGCTCTAGGACACAACTTGGGGTAAAGATGGGGGGTTGGTGAACAGTAATCTTAACAGTATATTAATTGAAGGTAACTTTCTAATGGAGAAACAATAGTACTATCCTTTAGAGATCATTAATCTTAAGTACCATAGCCATATCTTTGCTAGAGTGGGGCTCCATGCTGATTTAGCAACACAAAAAGAAAAAAATGGTCACATATTCCTCAAATTTTAGGTCAACAAAGGAGTCATGCTACATTCAGAACAAATGCAAAGAGCATATTGAAGACATTCAAAACCTTACAACTCAGGATGAAAAATGAAATAGATTTAGCATCTAGTTCCTCTATTTAAAAATATTTCACTTAAAAGAATTTCACATTATTTCATTAACAAAAAATAGTTAGGTTTCTATTTCCCTGTTATGGGCTTTCCTTCCCACCAAAGCCTATAGTGAATGTATTTAGTTAAAGTTGCTAGCAGCATGCAGCTCTGGGTTCTTGTATTCCTGGTGTCAATTATTAAATAAAATCTTTAATAAGTTTTCATCATTAGATGATATTTATCAGCATATCTCAGATTGGAAGTAATTCAAAATTTGTGAGATTTTAAAGAAAATCTTGGCAGCAGCTTCCAAATTACAAAATCAATAAAGTAAGCAATATGATTTATAAGTATGGGAACTTGCAGAACAAGTATTAAAATGTTTTAAATTTTATGTAAGTAAAAGCATTTATCTTAATATTTTAACCCCTAAGATGTTAAAAATTCCTATTTTGCGAGCATGCTTTTTGTATAAAATACAGATTTATATTAGAGTTTTAGCCTAAAAATTCATAGAGTAGGACATTCTTTTTTTTTTTTTTTTTGGACATTCATTATTGTATTCAAGATTCTAAGACTAAAATTTTGATATCTGACCATATAGTATTTTTCTTTTTGCATGTTTTTTGGTAAATGGGATTTTTGCCATGTGTTCACTGCATGGTCTTCAGTCACCAGATAGTCACCAAAACAAGTTTATAGCAGTAAAAAAGTAGCTGCATATAGAAGTTCATCAAAAGAAGATTAGAATTCTATGCAAACATTTTTTTTTAAAGTGAGTATATCTATGCATCCTGAGATGGAAGAATAGTAATTTAAAAAAGGAAGTTGTAAAAATAGTTCACATGGAAATTTATGAATGAAAACAATGTGGAATACACAAACACATGCACACATGCATACACATAAACAGAAAGAGAACATATAGATTACAGAAGTACTTGCCTAGAAAATTATTCGAGTAATTACACTACCTCTAGAGAAGGAGGTGTTTCATTTTTAAATTCACTCAATTCTATATTAATTGATTTTTAAAATGCAAGTATGCATTACATTAAGTTTTTAAATTTTCAAAAATTAGTGATTGATATAGTAAGGTCTCTCTATGTACATATCAAAACATTAGTAGTACCTATTTCTATGAGGAAGACTGAGTAGTTCTTCTACTTTTTCTTTCTTTTAATTTCTTTTTTGTATTTTTATTTTTATTTTTTTGGTACCTGGAATCAAACTCATAACCTTGTACTTGCCAGGCAGGCACTGTGCCACTGAACAGTATCCCTGACTATCTTTTCCTTTCTTGATCATCTGTATTAACTACTTTTTCTATGCTAGGTATCTGTGACTATGCAATAAACAACAAATTTTAAATTTTTAAAAACAGAATAGAATTCCTAGGAGAGGAAAAAACACGTGCAGAGCTGGAAGGGATATACCCCAAAGAGTGTTGTGGTCAAAATCGTTCACAAGCTTTATTATGTCATAAGCTTAAAATGAATTGCTTCACCAAATCCCCAAGACAAAAATGACAACAGCTTTACAGATAATTGGTAAAGTTCTAGGAAATTGCATAAGTTCATATTTTAAGACTCATGTCAGTAGAGCATTCATTTTATGAGTGTTCACTTTCAAATTTCTAAAACCCGGTGTTTGACTGACATTGGCTCTGTGTTTTTGTTCTACATGCTTCAGTATTCTGTGGAATTTAAAACTGTCACATCTTACTGAGAATAATCTGTAACTTCACCAAACCAAGATGCTTTCTTTAAACTTGTGATACCACTGAAACTAATTAAATACACTGAATCATTCCTTTTGCTTCTATATTTATAAACAGAATTACTTAGTTCTATCCACAAACATTTCAGATGAGCCCATAAAAATGATTTGTATCTGTTATAAAACGTACACAGACTTGTCAGTTCTGGTAGCTGGTGTGTCCTGTGCCATTTCAGAACACTTCTCCATGGGCCACGGAATGCAAACTTTGGAAAACCTGATACTGTTGTCACTTTCTGGATGCTCTAGATTTCTCTAAAGGATCAGTCCCTACCTCAGACAGCATACCTCAAAATTCTAGCGAAGTCCCACATTCAAGGCAATCTTGAAACTATTTGGGAACTCTGGAGCAAGCATTCATATCATTCAATCAAGAAGAAACTATGCAAAGTAGGCAATCTGTAATATTGAATAAAACTAGACACAGAATGGCTGCATGCTTTAAGGACAGAGATGTGTGTTCTTCAGGACCAAGTCTAAATGCCACTCATATTCCAACATGCACACACGCACACACACACAGAGAGAGAGAGAGAGAGAGAGAGAGAGAGAGGCATGCACACACATCAGCACCTTCTCATCTTCCGTTAAAGTAACTTTACAAGATGACAAATGCAAATAGCATAAGATTTAAGAGGTACAATATGATGATGAATAAAAAGTCAGTCTTCTCCCAATCCCTGCTTCTAGTCATCCAGGCTTTTTGGGGGTCATTTTTATTTCATTCTATACTTTTATACCTTCAACACACATGAAAAATTCTTTGGTGTAAAGAGTACGCTAAGTGCTGGGGATATAGCTCAGGGGCGTGGAGCTAGAGATCAACTCTATTTTCAGTGATAGAGAAATTGATCTAGGAGTCTCAACTTCAGGAACTGAAAAAGTATTCATCTCTTCCTCCTGGGGTATATGATGGCGCATTTGATACATTCCTGTATCAGACTTGGTCCGTAGACTCTCCATTCAGTTCCTCTGATTTGAAAGTGCAGATAGTGCTTACGTGTACACATAGATTCTACAGCCTGCATCCCTGGGTTTGAATCCCAGTTCTGCTGTTTACTTGCTGCAGGACCTTAAGCAGGTTGTTTAAACACTGCCTAAATTTCTCATCTGTAAAAATAGGATGTTAACCACAAGATTACTTGGGGGACTAAACTACTTAACAGACGGAAAGATTCTGAAAGTATGTGACATAGAGAGCAACAATCATCACTCTTGAAACAGATTATTAGTACTTTCATGGATATTTCATTAGACTGACATCAATTAAGGAAAAAATAACATCTGTCAATACTAAATCTTCCCATGTCAATATCTTGTATTTTTTGTGTATTCAAATTCTCTTTGTGTTTCTCTTTTTCATGTTTCAGGTCCATTTTCTTCAAATATCTTCCCTCAGATCTTAACGCATTTTAGAGGGATTTGCATTCTCCTTTCTATAATTCACTCTCCTCAGATGTTTCATCATGATATTTCAGTTCCCCATAGCTCCTTGCCGTTGTGTCCAGACCACCCTACTCCACCTTTAGACAACTCTTACCAACACACTTAACTGAGGACCTTGACTATAGCCTGCACTTGATCAAATATTTTTAAAATATGTACTACTCGGCTAGGCTCATGCATTTTCAAGGCTATTAACTCTTCTGCAGTGAAAACATTCTCTGTTAAAATATTCTGAATGTAAATTCCAGGTTTGCAGAAAACATCTGAAGTAATCAGATCCTTTCAGTGACTTTTATACTTGAACCCTTTATCTGAGTTTTTGTTTCACGCACATTAAACTATTGCTGAAAAGCATGGGTCCTTTAAAGTTCAGGGACAAAGTGTTTATAAAGATCCAAGACTGAGTTAAAGGCAAAGCTATAGCCAGAGGCTTGGTTTCCTGAGAAAGGAGTCCCCACTAATCTGTCATGCTTCTGTCTAAGAGGATATTAAAACCATCTCAGGCTCCTGTGTTTATAGCCAGTCATGTGTCTCACGATCCCGGGCTGTGCCTGAGTCACATGATCAGGGCTACACACCAAGCTCTTCCATAGCTCCTTGTTGAGTGCAACAGAAGGAGTAATTAAGAGTATCAGCGACCAAAGAAAAAAGACAGACAGTGAAACCATTATGATTAGTAACCATCCTCCCAGTCCCGGTTTAATGTAATCAGGAGAGGAAAAAAAATACACTTTTAAAAGAATGGTGAAACCCATACCATTCTTAGCTTCTGCCTGCTCTTCTGGTTATGACTCCTCCAATGAATTTTAAAGTGAAAAACTCATCAAATTATCTAATAAAAGGAAACTTGTTTAAAATAGACAGATGTAGCTGGATATGTTAATGCAGTCCTAGCTATTCATGAAGTGGAGGAAGGAGAATTACATAAGCCCACCAGTTAGTTCAAGACCAGCCTGAACAAAACAGTGACATCTCTATCTCTTTAAAAAAAATTTTTTTTGGAACCAAAGATCAAACTCATGACCTCACACCTGCCTGCGCCGCTGAGCTAAATCCCTGGCCCCCCAAAAAATTTTTTTAAATAGATGAATGGAATATGAAAAGTCATCAAGCCTCCCCTGATCCAACACATAGTCTTGTATTTCTTCTCCATTTCTTTTAAGCCTCCTTAGACAACAGAGAAAATATATATTTTTACACACACACCTACATTTTACATCCACAAAAGATAGTCAAGTGGTGCTGGTTTTATAGACAATACAATACCTTCAAGGAAAAAAAGGTTGATTTAATACTTTAAGACCTGGCAGATCTTAGGAAATGCCTATTATATCCTTGTGAAGAGGTCTTTAACAAAAACAAATGCTCTTGTCATCAGCAGCATGAAGTCTGTCTTCTAGATTTTAAGAGTAATTTGTTTTGGTGAGTCTTTCCAAATCTTAGGCAAATAAGAGGCTTGATGACACCCAGAGACTGTTCATAGAGCATTTTATCTCCAAATCACCTACTTTATGCAGCCCTAGTTAGTGTAGAGGAATGTTTGATTATAACTCATTCTTCCCTAGGGGCAGACGTTCACACAACTGGTGTAAGGCTGACTTAGTATACATGATCTCTGCCTTTCTGCATTAGGAGAAAAAGTAATTAATGATAGAAGAGAACCTAAGAAATATTCATGGTGCCCATGCTTGGCCAGGAAAAATAAAGGTGCACGTAGGTCTGGGTAGAGCCAAAAAGAACCATAGCAGATTAGGTAGCCTATGGTAAGAAAGAGAAGAAGACAAGGCAAATATTAATTCTGCATGTTCATGTAACAAGCAGGGCATTGCTTCCATAAAGAGCTAAAGAGCAAGAAAAGAAGTCGAGTCAGATCACTCATGCCTGTAAGTGAAAGAAACTGTTTCATGGCCAGTTCTGGGAATAGGAAATGAGGGAGACGATTAATGCCAAGACTACAAAGACACAGAGGTAGTAAAGTTGCTATTTTAGAGTCTAGGAGAAATTAAAGGAAAAGAATAGGATTCATATACGGTGTGAGCAAGAAGCCAGGAAAAAGACCTTGATTCTGGGATGGGATTTGAACTAAGAAGTAAGTACAGTGGAGGGGCTTTAGACGTTGACTTAACGTTGTGTCAGGTTAACAGGATAGAGATTGGGCATTCTGGGTTGTGATTCTGCTTGAGAGATTTCCTATTAGTGTCGTGAAAATATTATCATCCTATTGCTGGTCAACTATGTGCTTGCATTCAAGGAAATACTTGAGATAGAAGTGAGAGCACAGGGCCAAGAAACTCCAGGTGAAGGCTTTAGAAAGAAAAAGCTCTTAAGGCTTTAGTTACTTAGGAAAATATATCAGCATGTCTGTGTCCCATTTATGCAGTACACACACACACATGTACTGTTCTCCCTGCAGGTCCTGCTTAGCTGTTAGTGGACTAGAAACTAAAATTGCTTGGCCTGTCCCCTGAGACCAGCTTTGTCAGATACAGCATGGAGGTGAGCACAGTGCCTTCAAATCTTAGCCCCACTTGCGTTGGACCTGTTCTATCACACATTTGGTTCTCAGGCCAGGGTTTGTGGCTGTGCGTAACTGCAGAATGGGCAGATTAGCATGCCTGACATCAGCCAGAAGATCTGGAAGTCACTATGAAAGAGCTTCCCTTTCTGATTTTTAAAACCTGAGATCGATGATAGAAAGAATGAAAATGCCTGTTGTAGCATAATTTGGGTCCCCAAGCTGCTATTACAGAGAAGCAGTGAATTCATTTTGAAAGGGGGAAAGAAGAAATCGAAACATGCTAACTTAGGGAAGCTGACTGAGGCTCCATTTGTCATTTTTCAGGTTCCTGTTGGAGATATATTTAGGTCAGAGTTTTGTGTTAGATCTCTCACTTCTCCAGGAGACCACGGTTGTGTTAACAAACTCAGTTCCCAGAAGAGTCTGAATGATATAACTGGTACGTCCAATTTGTTATGGCATAGTAAAGAAAAGGTTGAACTGAACCATACTTCTTAGATACCAGCATGCAAACCACTATACCAGGCAAATGAAGAAATAAATTGTGAAGCAATAAGATGTAAATTGTGAGCTTACAACACTCTTTTGGAGATGCTGATAGGAGATTTTTTTTCTTTACTGTGCTCAAATTTAGCTTAATTATCCTAGACAGGTTTAAATTTTATACTACATTCACAAGCATTCCTTTAATCTTTCTGAATTCCCAGCAGATTTCAAAGCATTATTTAGAAGCAATGCAACATCAGGGCCCAGTCAAGTCAAAAGTAGCCAGGAATGTCCTAGCCAGAAATGTGTCTAGATTTGTATTTCCAGGTTTGCTTTTTCCTTTTATTCTCTGCACTGAGGAATATCATAAACCTTCCCACAGCCTTATTTTGAATGTCATCTTCCCATCTTTAACCATTCTAATAGCATAAGCAATAGTAATAATGACAATTTTTTCTAAAAAAAAATACAGAACTGAAATAAATAAGGAAGTTCCTTCTCTTAGAATCCATGTAATAAGACTAGAGTCAGCATTCACAATGGACAATGGCTGCTCCTCCATAGAGGCAAGTTATTATAGTTACTATTATCATTGTTTCTCTCTAATGATAATAACTTTGATGATGCATAAAGGAAGAAAGAAGAGAAGGTTAGTGATTATATTAAATAATTTATACATTTGATATTAAAAAGTTTATTTACCACTTTCAGTATCACTAGTTCAGTCATCCTGGAACTGTTTAACAAGAACACTGCCACGGAGGATAACTAATAATGATTTTAAAGTGAGAAAGTCTCTTTAAAATATAAGTAAAACTGCAGTGTAATACAACTACGACTGTAAATATTACAGTACAGTGTAAAGAGTCCATAGCATGTAAGTCATGAGCCATAATAATAGAACACCTGCTAATTCATGAAACAACTGAAGAACTAGAATGTTCTTTTTCCTGTTAAAGCTCCGAGGCAGACACATCACAGCAGAAGGAAATGACAAAGCAAAGCTGCTCAGTTCTTGTTGGCTGCAAAGCAGGACAGGGGAACAGTGCCAGAGAGGAAGAACCAGATACAGTACTGGGGTCACACCATCGTGACTGACCCAGAAATACTCAGAAGTGTGCTTTACTGATCCATTAGGCGTCTCCCAAGCCAATCAAGTTGTCAATCAGGCTTAACTGTGACATCATGTAAGCATTTTACTTTCAATTTTGATATTTCACTCAATGTAGTTGTGAAGATTCATCCATGTTGCTGCTTATATAACTCACTTATTTTTCTCTTCTGTGTAGTGGTCTAGTCTGTAAATATATTGTTTTCAAGCTCTATTGTGCAGTTGATGGAAATTTGGATTATTTACCATTTTTCTTAACATAATGTTCTGTACACACTACTGAGTTTTCTGGATGTACGTGTGCTAGAGTTTACCTGGAGTACAATTCATATCTCAGAGTAGAATTACTGGGCCATGGCACTACCAATATTTAGCTTTAAAATGAATGTTACCTAATAAATTGAACCAAAATAAAATTCTGCCAGCAAATGATAAGAATTTTCATCATTAGGGCCTGATATTTTGAATTGTAAATATATATATATGTATATGTAATAGTAATAAATTATGGTCTCGATTTGCATTTTTCTCATTACTAATGAGTTTGAGCATTTGACACATTTATTTGCCATTTTTTCCATGCCTGTACATATTTTGTCTAATTTTGTTATATTAATTTTTGTTATTTTACTTATTGTTTAATTTTAGATTCTTAGAGATTTTTTTAAACCAGGTATTTAATTATTTTTTAGCAGTTCTTCTTTGCTAATATAAGCACTGAAGCTTAACTAGCTCATCAAATACTGGCTTCCACTATAACTCAGTTTTAAAATGCACTATTTTCATTCATCTCCCATATGTTAATTTTTTAGTAGGTTCCCTCCTATAATCATGAAATATTTAGTAATGTTTCAAATTACATAGGTGATAAAAGTATCACCTATATTGCTTCTATTGGTTTCTAATTTTATTGAATTTTAGTCAGAGAATGTGGATATACTAATTATCCATTTCTACATGACAAACTTCCTCAAGACAATGGCTTAAACAGTCACTTACTTGCTTATGGATCTGAGTGTTGACTGACACACTGGTCAATTCTCCTCGGAGTCTGTATTCGTCAGGGTTCACTAGAGAAGCGGAAGCAGTAGGATACATAGATGATAGATAGATGAATTAATTTATGATGGAAATTGGTTGACTTGATTATAAGACTCGCAAGTCCCACAGTATACTGGCTGCAAAATGGTGACTCAGGAAACCTGGTAGTCTACCTCAGCATAAGTCAAAGACCTTTGTACTTGTGGAGTACTAAGTGGTACTGGTGGTAGAAATCGCAGTCCCAGGCTGAAGGTTTGAGAGTCTGGGGGCTGCTGCTAAGTCCCAGTTTGCCAAGGCTAGAGAAGCTGAAGTTCCAGTGTGAAAGGGGAGGAGAAGATAGATGTCCTTGCTCCAGAAGAGAGAACAGTTTGCCTTTTCTCTGCCTTTTTGTTCTTCTGGGCTCTCAGCTGATTGAGGGTGGCTCTTCCTTGGTCTGTCCATTGATTCAAATGTTAACTCTTGCAGAAGCAATTCACAGACATACCTGGGAAGAATGCTCTACCAGCTATCAGGTCAACCCTAACCCTATCCAGTGGATACCTAACTTATCCATCTTAGGTCTCAATGGCAGTTGAGTCAGATGGTGGCTGGGGTTAGGGTGTCTCAGAGACCTCTCTGTTCACATGTGCTTGGGCTGAAAAACCACAGACAACTATGTGCTGAAAGGGCTGGAGCTCCTGTGCAGATTCTTACTGAGGTCTTTAAATCAGAGCTTTAAAGTAACCAAACTGACATGGCAGCTGAAGACTCCAGAGTGATTATACCAGCAAAACTCACTAAAACTACAGACCTACCTTACGTTGGAAGTAAAGCAGGATTATTATGCTACATTTTGTTCATTAAAGGTCACAAAGGGATCATCTGGTTTCAGAAGGAGAAGACCGTACTTCATCTATTGATTAGAAGGTTGCCAAAGATTTTGTGAAAATGTTTTAAAACCTTTGCAGTTACTGCTATGATATTACTCTCTGAAATGTATTGAGATTTGTTTTATGGCTTAGAATATCATCAGTGATTTTATTTTGGTTTCTTTTTTATTTTCTCTTAATATCACAGCATTAAGAATAGATATGTTCTTATTAATGAGTACAGTTATATGCATGTGATGATTTAAATTTTTGTTTGACGTTGTTTAAGCTATCCAGAATTGTGAGACATCTATTGAAATCTCCCATGAATGTGACACTTGTCCAGGTTTCTAATTATGCTTATTCTTGTAAAATGTGAAGCTATTTTATTTGGGCACACAGATCCAGAATAGTTTTTTTTCTTATTAAATGAACTTTGTAGGCTTTGTAGTAATTCTCTTCATCACTTATAGTTCGTTGTGAGTTACTGTTTCATTTCTGATATCTATATAGCTAGTTTAATTTTATTTTCCTTAGTATATTTGCCTCTTATGTGTTTTATTTTCAACCTTTCACATCATAATATTTTTATATAGCTTAAGTAAATAATACGTAGCTAGACTTTTATTTTTATTGGAGATTTAGACATCTGGAGAACTCAGTTATCAAATTTGGTGGGCTTTTCTATTATCTTGGTATGTTTATTGCCATTTGTATACTCATTTTGTACACCCTTCAAAATGATGGCAACAACCAGTGTGAAATAGTTGTTTGTTCAGCACAGAACATCTGTGTCAGAGAGGTTCAATCTAGTCCTGACTCTACTAAGAAATCCTCAAATATAGTCTTTCATAACGCATGAGTGAATTTTGTTAACTGAGTGCTATGAAGCAGTTACTCTAGAGGCTAAGGAGGAGGGTCTCAGGTTCTGGACCAGCCTGAGCCACTTGGTGAGATCCTAATTGGAATAAAAAAAAAAATCTAGGATGTAATGCAGTGGTTGAGCACTTGCCTACCATGCTGTATGTAGGTTCAGTCCCCCGTATAATTGATTCTCCACAACATAACCGAGTCAATAAGAGATACCAGTGAATTCCACATGAAAAGCCAACCTTGGAGATGCAGCGCAGCTGTATTCTCCTGTTGACGGTTAGGGCAAGCTAATGACCTGGAGCTGAGTAGGGGTTTCCAGAAACCCCTACATTACATTCCACTGTAATGATCAACATGCAGTAGCTAACAGTTAAGAAAGGAAACTGCTGTTACTTTTCAAGCAAGTGTACAAATCCATCCTGCAGTACCTTTATTTCAGGACCAATCCGCTATACAGAAGGAATAACATGTTAAAGTTCACATGAACCCGAACCATCTCCATAGGGCAAACAGAATTATGATGCACAGTTTTATTTCAGAATAACATTCAGACATTGATTTTGAAAGTCAGAGTTTGGGGGTAAACTATTCTTGTCAACAAGTTGGCAGAGAGCTAAACTGAAAATGTTTCTTTATCAACGCAGTAAAAGGCTACAAATGGCAGTCTCAGCTTAGTTCTTTAAAAACTTAGATATTTCATGGTTTTATTTACTAGTAGCTGTATATACACACATACACATGTACATTGCACTTAAGGAAAAATTAAAAGTCAGAACGTTTCTCAAGAACTTAGCGTTAATATGTGATACGAGGGGAAATGGGAAAATAAAATAAGATAGCTAGAATTGCTTTTTGAGGACATAATACAATATGTAATTAAAAATAAAACAAAAAGTTCCAGGCATTAAACGACCTTGTTTTACAAATTTATTTTGTGTCTTAGCGTTTCTAGTTTCAAACTATACATAGAAAACTATTTAAGTAAACTCCTAGTTAATAAAAAAGAACTAAGATCTTTGAATGTTCTCCAAGGATTATCAGTTTTTTAAATATTAAATTAATAAGCTTAAAGTAGAAATATTATTTATAATAAGTGATAAATGGTCACTATCTTCAATATATACATAATGTTTATAAGTAAGTATGAAACATGTATATTAAAATTGTAAAAGCTAGTCAGGAAAGCCTAAATGTTATGTGATTCCATTTACAAAAATTACCTGGAATAGTCAAATTTCTAAAGGCTTAGAGTATAAGGGGCTGCTGTAAAGAATAGGGAGTTATAAGATACAGACCTCCAGCCAGAGTTTAGCTCAGTGGCATAGGTGGGGTGATAATGATACTGTGGAGATGGGTAGTGGTAAAGGACACACAACAGTGTGCTTGTACCGAATGCTAATGAACTCCTCATTTAAACATGGTAAATTTTATGTTATGATATTTTGCCATAAAAAGTTCAACCAGTTTGGTATTCAAACAAATGTAAACAGCGGGGCATGCCTATAATGCCAGAATTGGGGAGGCTGAGGTGGGAGGATTGCTGTGAGTTCAAGGTCAGCCCAAACTGCATTGTGGGACCTTATCTCAAAGAAGGGAAGGTTATAATCAAACCAGTGTAAACAATATTGAAATGTGATATTTTAATTTATCAAGTTAACAATGGAACCTGAAATTATATTGCCTGTAATACTGAATGTTAGGGGAAATGTGGACATTAAAACTAGTAGAAAATGTAAAAAAGTACAAACTTTCAGATAGACAGATTGATGTATCCTTTGACTTTTCAATTCAATGTAAGTGAACCTGACAAAGGAAATTATCATTCTTGCTCTTTGAAAATGTGAATTACAAAAAAAAATTAACTTGGCTCATACCTGTAATTCCAGCACTCAGGAAGCTGAAGCAGGAGGATTCCTGCAAGTTTGATTCCAGCCTAGGCTACATAATGAGTTCAAGGCCATCCTGAACTGCATCACAAAATCGTGTCTCAAAAAGACAATAAATAGAGCCGGTCATGGTGGCACGCATGTCTGTAATCCTAGCACTCGGGAGGCTGAGGCAGGAGGATTGTTGCAAATTCAAGACCAACCAGGGCTACAAAGTGAGTTCAAGGCCAGCCTAAACTGCATAGGGGCACTCTATCTCAAAAGACAAAAGAAGAAAAAAAGACAATAAATAAATAATAAAAATGTGGATTACATAAGAATACTCATTAAAAAATGGTAAATAAATGTTCAACATTGGTTAACTAATTAACAGTATGTCTATTAGATGAATATAATGCAACTATATTAAATTGTATTCATTAGTTAAGTGAAATAAAATATTACATACTATATATAATATAATTTCAATTTTGTATGACTGGGAAGCTAAACATTCAAATATAATACATCAAGAATTATTTCTAGTAGTCTATTTATGAGGTTTTATTGTGTTCTTTATACTTTTCCATATTTTCTAAATTTTTTACAATGATGATTTTACAATCATAAAATTTAAATAATAGGGAAACAAAAGATTAAATATTATTAGTTCTTACAAAATAACATTGCTCATCCTCCCCTACCAATGAATTATGTGCTCCCAGCTCAAAAAGAACTACTTAATACAGGGATAATAGCAGAAGAGACAAAGAATCAAAGCATGCCCTTCAAATTGGCTAATTCGGTGGGATAGTAATCTAATTGCTTTCATGAAGTCAAGTATAATCAAAACTTTTTGACTTCATACTAGCTGGGTTTTGGAGTAGTGAGAGGCGACGTAAAAGAATCAAAGTTGTCACTGGCAAAGTCAAATGGGAATGGAGCCAACACTCCTGGGGTCACTCTTCCCTGCCATTTTTAGCCATGAGGCCTTAGGCTAAGGTACATCTAAGTTTTTAGATGAGCTAGACTTTAAAAGGAAATTCTGCCATAAATATTTTAAACATCTCCATGACAATTCAGCAGCCTCAAACTCTCTTCTTGACTCGAGGACAGAACCCTATATGTCCCTAGGTTTTGCCTAACAGCTGTCCCCTCCCACCCCAGCCACACGCCCATCATGGCTTCCTTTCACAGACCACATGCCTTTTCTAGCATTTAATGGGTATCTGTTGAATGAAAGGGAGACACGAAGCTCCTTCAAGGTTGGGGTTTAAATGATTAACCAGAAAGAGGTGTGTATCATGTCTGTTGTCAGATTCTGCCCCTTATTAAAAATATTGCTGGGAGACATATTTTGAACAAAATTATTCCAATGCTATAGTCAAAAAAGTCTAACTGGATGAGAGAGTAACTTCAGGTGAAATTAAAAGAGGATACATTTAGTTCAGTGTGTACGCCCTTCTCTGTTTCTTCACCTTACACCTCCAGTATCTGGTATTTGAAAGCTTTTAAAAAGGCTAAATACAAATTAGAGTAAGAAGGGGGGAGAACTTGGACTAGAGTCACTGTGGTTATAAATAAATGGATGTTTTAAGCACATCCATTCAATCTCAAATTTAATTATTGCCCTCAATTAAATACTGTGTAACATTATTTTCAAACTTTTTTCCTTGTCATTACGAATCAAAATTATTTTCCCCAGTAATTTCACAATGTTCCATTGAACACAAATTATATTAGAATGTTTTCCAAGTGCAGTGGAGGTTTTTAGTTCCTAGGGGAGAGAATGAAACTTCCAAAGAGTTCTTGGCCCGTATCACTAGAACAGAGGTTTAAATTAATTGTCCTGGGCCTAAATTAAGCCCCATATTGAAATTACTAAGAATGGGTTTAGACCTTTTTTTTGAGAGATTAGTTGCCAACATCTAAAATTTCAGAAATTTCAATTTTTAAAAAATATAGAAATTGGGCTGGAGGTGTAGCTCAGTACAGCATTTGCCTGGCCTGGGAAAGGCCCTGGCTTCATCCTCCAGCACTGGAAAGCAAGAAAAGGTGAGAGTGCGAGAGGGAAGAAGAGAAAGGGGGGAGAAAAAGAAAAGAGGATATAAGGAGGGAAAAAGAAAGCAAGAAAGAAAGAGCGAGGGAGAGAGAGAGAGAGAGAGAAATAGAGAGACACTTTTTAAAAATATAAGCAGAGCATATTGGGATTGCTGTGTTCCCCCCATGCCAGCAAGGAAGTTTCTACACAGCAGCTGTTTTCTTAGGGGGCATCCTAGGCTCCCCAATTCTCATCATCCATATGACCTTCTCTACTCAACCAGCATTACATGCCTGAGCACCTTGGACACTTTAAGTTTTGTTTTAATGCATTATAGCAGGGAGGAAAATGCAAGAAAGTGTCCTTGGAAAACATCAGTGATATCAAATTTGAACCATTAAAATAGGGTAAGAACCAAAAAACAGTAAAAAGTAGTCTCCTTTATCACTGAGCCTTCTGCCACACAGGTTAGTGTTATAGTTTGTTTTTTTTTTTTTTTTTTTTGTAATATCGTGTTGAAAGTGAAACAATCCAAATAGTGCAAATTACCCCTGAGAATAACCTACCTGCATCTGATGCCCAAACTGAGGAAGAAAACAGTACAGGTCCCTGTGTGAAGTCTTTTTTAAAAACATCCATCCAGAGTATAGATAATTAATAACAACAGCCACAGAGCCTGGTGTAATCTGTGGTGGATTTTTATTCTCATATACTGAAGAGCTTTCGGAAGATGGTCATTGCTGGCGGGGAGAAGATGACAGTGCAAAAGTAACTTCTGCATCTTAGAGTGCAGTGTTGAACACCAAACTCTCAGTTAATGCAGATCAGCTGAAAAACTCAGTCTAGTGTCAGCTACCTGTGACAGACAGATGAAACCTCAGGTGATGAGTTGAAGGTTAAATGAAGAGGAAGGACTCCCAGCTGGCCTTGGGACTCTCTTTTATCTCTCTGGTAAACAGTGTGGCTTGTCCAGAATCGTAATGATGTTACAACTCCTGTCCCTCCTGGTTAGTGAGGCTTGCTCAGGTTCAGAAAGGTGAAAATCAAAGTCTTGCTTTGTATTGTGATAACCTTCTCCTTGGTCATATTTAAATAGGAATTTCCTGTTCTAGTTTAATGTTCCCATTTAATAGCACAGTCAGCCCTCCACGTATCTGCAGCTTCCTTTTAATAGGACAGTCAGCCCTCCACATATCTGCAGCTTCCTTATGCATGGATTCAGCCAAACAACAGTGAAAAATTATTTGGGGAAAAAAAAATGTATCTGTACTGAAAACACAGGTTTTTTGCGTATCCAAGGGTGGAAGGGATACAGGTCCTGGCACCAGTCCACTGGTGACGCTGGGGACAGCGGTATAGCAGAGTAATAACAACTAACACTACTGAGCACTTATTAAGTGCCAACCACTTGTATTAACTCATCCGGTTGTCATAAAAATCGCAGGAGATGCGCACTATTATAAACTCTGTTTTAAAGAAGAAATTGAAGTTTTCAAATGGTAAACAATAGGCTCCTCTCAAAGCTAGTAAGTGACCTGTTTCGAAAGTCCCCTTTCAACCACTATTCCACAAGGGTGGTGGCCTTAAAATATACTACATTCATTTTTAATGAAAATTGAAACTATGGAAGTTGGGATTTGACCCTAATCATAGGCTGTGCCAGTAAATCAAAGAACAGAAGAAGACAAGATTCAGTAAAGGTCAAACATGAACAGACGAATTACCAAAAAAACAACGTTTTTGAAGTTACTAGTACTGTATTATATTATGAACAATGCACAATACAAACCTCCAGAGAGGTTTAATACTAGGAAGATCCTGAGTAGGAAGAAGAAAATAATGGGGCTCGAACAAAGAGAGGCATAAAAGGCAGCGTGGTTTTCTCTGAACATGAAGTGGGAATGGGTGTATCAGTGACACCTACTCCTAGAAACCTAACTAAAACCGGATACTGCTTCCTTTCCAACATGTATGTAAGCAACAAGTATTAACAGTTTATTCTAAGAATTGTGTACTTAGGGAGAGATGCCTAGGATATATATTTTTTGAGGTCTGAACTTCTAAGAAATAAGCAAGTATGTTTCTCAGGCATATGCTGCTAAATTTGAAATTTACACGGTAGCTGTAAGTAGTCTTTTCAAACACATAGCAGGTCAAGGAATGCTTTAAATGCTTTAAAATGGATTTTTACTGTTCATCACTGTGAAGAGGTTTTCAAATCCTTAGCATAGTCATGCAGAGAATTGAAAGTTTTTGTGCTTACTTTCCTGACCTCCTCTGGAATCACATTCCCTCTTGCTGGCAGTTGAGGACATCTGACATTTCCTCCAGTGTCTATACTGATGGAAGGAGGTGGGTTTCCTAGGATCAGTTCAGATCTCCTCCCAGACCCATCCCACACCCTTCCCTGCTGCTTTCTCCACCAGGCTGTGAACTCCTGGCATGCAGAGGCCAGACATGCCCCACATTACCACTGCATCCCCAGCGGATGAGTACAATCCCTGGGAAGACTCATCTGTAGAATGGAGGATACCAGTTCTCTCAGAGTTGAGCTCTATCCCCTTGGCTGAATTAGGGAACCGGAGATGGTGTTAGCATTTTTATTTCACGTTATCGAAAATATGAGGGTAAAGAAAATATTTATGTGTAAATTAAGAGACGGCCATGAAATCGATGGCTGTGGTTAGGAGATTAATGTCTCCCATTTATATTTAGCCCCATTTAAGAACAAACTCTGATCTCGACTCCTCTGTCCACTCTCCTGCTTTGTAGATCTTATCCAGCATGTACATTTTTACTCACTTTTCTGTTTATTGTGCAGCTTTGCAAATAGGAAGCAAACGTCAGGAGGAAAAGGATGTTTACCTCTTGCTCACTGCTTTATTTCTGAAGCCTAAAAAAGCATTCGGCCCATGGCAAAGGCTCATCTCTTATTTGTTGGGTGAATGAGTTTAGGTCAGTTTTCCTCACCCAGAGATTAACAGGCAGAAAGCATCAATTTACTTCAAAGTAAATTTTCTTAAAATTCTGGTCTGGAATTTTTAAAAGCTCTGTGACTGTATTCTACTGTGAATTTTTCTGCAATTTTTTTTTCTTGTACCGGGAATTGAACTCACAGACCTCACAGTTGCCACTGAGCTAAATCCCCAGCCCTAATAAAATGAGACTTCCTAGGATATGAGAGGCCTGCAGAAACTACAGTGCTTCAGAATCACCCGAGGGATTGCAGGGGAAATCGCAGGTTCTCGTCCTAGGAGACTTTTGAATCTTTACTCCCTGGGCTGGCATTGAACAGGTCCAGGAGTAGCGCTGAATTAAGAGTCCAAAGACCACAGTCTGAAAGCCACTGGCCGTGACTGCGTCCAGGTGGTCTCTCCATACGTGCTGGGTAAAGACTCGAGCCCTGTCTACAACAGGGTTTATTCCCTTCCGATGCTCTGTACCCCTGTGAGCTCTGGCAAGGAATAATGAATGTCCGGAAGACTGGCAGTTCTTTCCCCATGTTTCAGATCCATCCCTACCTGCCCGCTTCCCCTCCATTCCCACAAATTATTTGTAATGACTAGGAAGACAGAGGTTAAAAAAAAAAGTGCGCAGAGCCACCAAGAAAAAAAAAGGGAAAGTGCACGCTGTCTCAGCGTCCAGAAGGGACATCTCCGCCGAGGAAACGCCTCGTGGCCTTTGCCTTTGCCCCCGAGGCCAATAGCTGGCGACATTTAGACGCTTCCCGCTGCAGACGTGGAGACTGAGGGAAAACATTCCTCCCCGGACGGAGGAGGCGCCGGGCGGGCGGGGCGGGGGTCTGGCCCTGTGGGCGGGGTCTGGCCCTGTGGGCGGGGTCTGGTCTGAGTGGGCGGGGCCGGAGGCCGCCAGGGCCTCGGCCCAAGACCTCCGCGGCGCGGGCCGCCCCGCAGGTCTCGCCCCTCCCCTCGGGGCGGGCCCAGCGGGAGGGCGTGGCGGGCCGCGGGCGCTGCGGGCTGTGCGCTTTGCTGCCGGTGGGAGGGCGCTTTCTTCCTTCCAGCCTCCGGGCCATGGCCGGGCTTCACCGCAGCGAAAGCAGCCGCCCCAGGGCTCCTCGCCCCGCTCCCTGAGAGCTTTCTCTTTTCAGTCTCTAGAAAAACCTGCGTGTTTTCTGGGGCCTTGGGAGAGGAGGGAGAGGCAAGCAAGGATGCGCTGAGAGCCGCGAGGGCTCGCGTCTCGAGCTCAGCCGTGGGTCCCGGCGCAGAAGCCGAGCTGCCTCCGGCTGCCTCGACGTCCCTCCGGCGCGCTTGCCGCCCTCTGCCTCCCTGGATGTGCAGAGAGAAGCTGGACATCATGATCCTAACACGTAAGCTAGCCTCGTGCCTTGCTGTCGGGCCAGCGCGGGCGTCAGCTGCGGAGGGGACTGACTCCGCACAGGAAATGTCACCCGCCTTGCCAAGTCGGCGACTGTCGTCCTTCGCTTTGGAAACGCTTGCTAAGGAGCTGCCCGAGTTTCTGGGGAGCGGAGGGCCTGCGTGTGAGGAAAGCAGAGGTCGGAGTTTGGAGAGGGAGGTTCGCATTCGGGGTAGTGTCTGTTAAGGACGCCTTGCCTGGGGACCGCGGGCTGGCGCCCCGGTGAGCTTGGAAGGGCTGAGGGCTCGGGGCGCAGGGCCAGCGGCTCTGCTATTCTCATTGTGAATCCCAGGTGCTAGCCTCTGGTCTGAGGGGCGCCGCGGATGCCCTTTCTACTTATCTTTCCTTGGGGAACCGATCTGGGGTAGTTAGCTGCGGTCCTCAGCCTTCAAGTCCGAAATCGGCGTTTATTTCAGGAACGTTGTAGATGTTGAGTAGGCTTGCAAGTGTTTTGTTTTGTTTTTGTTTTTTTAAACGCTGCTTGAGGAGGGTAGTCACCAAGAGGTTGTTTTAATTTCAGACCTCTTTGTTGAAATATTTAAAGGCTGAACATTAACCGAGTCTGAGCCAGGAAAGGCTGGGCTTGGTGGCTGCCCCATGCCTGGAGACGAGCGTCAGCCAGCGCCGGGGCTCGCATGTGGGGCTCCTGCTGGGGAGGCTGCGCCTTTCCGCCGTGCGCTGGGCGCTGGGCCCTGGACCCGGTTCCTGAAATGCCCCAGGAGATGCTCACACCCTTGGCTCCCGACGTGGACGGACCCCGCGGAGTTAGTCAGGGGCCAGGGAGGAAGGAAGCGAGTCGCCAGACCTGATTTATTTTTTGTTAAGAGGCGACGGCCTGTTGGAGTCCTGCCCATTCTGTGTCCCTGACCCCACCTGCGACGTCAGAACCTGAGGCTTTGATCCTATGGGAGGAGTTGTCCCAGGCCATGGCAGACCCCCTCCCTGTCGCGTGCGTCTGTGTCTGCGCGCGGTTCAAGAGCACAGCCGCTGGGTCTAGGGGATGAGACTAGCAGGGTAGGTAGGAATCCTGGATCAGCAGGCTGCTAGCAGGGCAAACCCAGGAGTGACTGCGAACCACTATGTCCTCCTGCAACATGGGGGCAATAACTATTGACAGAGTAGGAGGATCCGTGAGCTAATAGAAGTAAAGCCCCTGCCAAGGTGTCTTGCATTCATACTCAGCAGATTCCCCATTTATGCTACTGACTGCCAAAGGAGGCCCTTGCCTAAAGTCATTAATTTCCAACGTGGAGCAGAAGAATTTTATCCCATGACCTTTTTTCCGAGCCCAGTCTTGCTTTGAGTAAGTCTTTTTACATCAAATATAGCCAGCGAATGGTTCATTTTCTGCAGTCAGAGGTTATTTCAAGCAGTTGGTTAATGGTGATTCAGAGGAATGCAGTGTAGACACCGCCATCCATGACCTAAAGATTGGTGGGGGTGGCATACATGACGCACTTGGAAAGAGAAAAAATTCACAGATCTGAAGAGTCTCCAGTTACACTTTTTTTCCTCCAAAGTTCTGTTTGCTGAAGGGATGGGGGAAAATAATAGCCCAGCAGACGGCAGCTCCCCAAATGTAAATCCATCAACGGCTGCTAGAAGTGGACTAATTCAGCATCCATCTGGACTACAGGCTGGTGCTCAGCAGAGATCATTTGCAAACCCTAAGCGTGGAATTGATAGAGGCGCCCAGTACCATCTTGGCCTGGGTACCTGGTAAGGCTGCAGCCCCTCTCTTGGAGGAGCTAAGGTCCTGAGGAAAGAGTGTCAAATGGTTAGCAGATGTGTGATCAAAAGTTATTTCAAGACATTTTCTGAGAAAACGTTGGCCGTGTGTGCATTCGCTTTATTGTGGGATGCTGGATTCGCAGCACAGCCCAAGCCTGCACGCATGCTGTTTTCATTAGCACTGCTGCTGGAGTTTTCAATGAAGCCCAGAAGGCTGAGAGTCTCTCCCAGCTGTTTGTCAGAGTTTGCTTTTGACAGAAATTGATTTTATTTTAATTCAAGCTGAATGACATCTTTCACTAAACAGGCTGGAAGCTCAAGGTGGTGGGGAGATTGCCAACTTGTTTTCCTCACTCCCACTCCGCAGAGGTGGAATAAGTAGACTTCAATTTAAGTCTCCCCCTGGAGTGGATGAGGAAAGTAGTTTTGGTGATTTGTGTCTTAACTTTCCAGTTGTAGAGTTAAACAAACTTAAATGGTTAAGCAGTGAACGATCACTGTTCAAAGGCTGCTTTTCAAATTTTAATAGACTGCACCAATCAAATCAGAGGATTTTCCTGTGGTTCTAGAGCTAGGGTGAGGCCCTTCAACCACCAAAGACCTTTGCTTGTTTGTTTTATAGTGTTGTAGTTCCAAGAACAAAGACAAAGCAAAGTTTAAAAGAGCATTTTTACAGTTAGAAGTCTTTGGGCACCTTTGGAAAATGTATTAGATTAATAGAAAGATGTTTTCTAGTTAAATAAGCTGTTAATGTGAAATGAGTTTAAAAATGTATGTAGTACTTACACCTCTTGTTGTAGAGCTATTATGAGGTTTAAAGGGATTCTGGTGAGGCCTCAGTAAAATGCCTTCCAGTTTGAGATTCCAAGAAGTACTTTGAAATACAAAAATAAGTACTTGAGTTCCCCTGGGTGTCCCCATGGAGATTTTAAACTATGATGCAATGTTTAATTGAGAGTGGTATTTTTATGACTTAGGCGCATAAATACCTAATTTGAAAATATTCAGGGAAGGGCGATTTGGTTCGCAAAAATGAGGACACCCAAAGTACAGTGAGTGAAGTGAATTGGACTTTTTTGAAGAGAGCCTTGTCCTAGACAGGATGGTCCACTATTGTAAACACAAGTTTCTCATGCTTAGCTCTCCTTCCTAGCAACAGGAAGACGGAAATGAGGCCATGCAAAAAAAGAAAGATCCTGAAGGGCTTTAGACAATACTTGATCCACCCTACTATTCACCCTCTACAGCTAGAAGACCTGCAGAAGTAAAAATAACTTCAGATGTTTCCCTTTCCTCCCTGGATATTACCAAATCAGTAGGCTGAATTCTCGGTGCTTTAGAACATCAGAGCAAAACCTGGCCCCATGGTGCGACTAGACCCCAGGTTCACACAATGTCAGCCTCTGCTGGAGATTATAAAGTAGAAGTAGGGAGAAAGGTGATTTTCATTGTAATATTTACACAGTCCACTGATTAGGATGACTTGAATTGGGATTCGAATTGCAGAGAGAATTGCTTCAATTTCCAAACTTAGTTTTGTCCCTGAATCTTTCAAATTGCTCAGTTTTATCAGGACCCATCCCTGTCACTTTTAGTTTGGAGTTTGAGAACTGTAATGCAAAGGAGTAACCATATAGCATTCAAGACTAAAACAAAACAAAACAAAACAAAACAAACAAAAAGTCCTGTACCTTCCTGTGGTGAAGGTCAAGTTACAGTGCCAGCTATAAAGTATTAATGTCTCTTCTGTCTTAAAAAACACAAAGATGCCCAGTGGATACCCAAAAACATTGATTGAACCAAAATTTATATATGCTGTTTTTTATGCATACATACTTTATCATATTAGGCTCAGTAAGAGATTAATAGCATTAGTAATAAAACAGGGCAAGTGTAACAATATGCTGTAATAGAAGTTATCTTAGATCTGTGAATTGTGTATTTCTGTAATTTGTCATTTACTATTCAGATCCCAGGTGACTGCAAGTAATGGAAACTGGAAATGAGGGACTACTGCAGTCTGAGATTCAGTTAAGGCAAAAGGAGTAAGATTCCCAGCTGAGGAGAGCCATCCTGTCTGTCAGCACTTTTTCCTTGGTGGTACCTGGTGTTATTATTAGGGATTATTCTGATCAATGATAAGGGTTAGTGAGTCCTAGGGGAAGGACTTCAATTAGCTCAACTCTGTTTTAACCTTTTTTTCACCTAGTGTCTCTCCCTGCCATTGTAATTAATGGCAAACAGGAAGCCTATTTTGCCTATGTATTTTTATAGATCCCCACAAGCAATAGTCAGATTCTCCTAGAACAGCCCATAATGTGCCTTGCAATTACTTTGCAGTTTTGGGGGGTCTTGTGCTCATACACAGGGAGCTATAGCATTAGGTTCTGGGAACGACAAATTAGTACTTTTTCCATCCTATCATGGGGAGACATCATAAGCTGCTGTGTTTTTCATTTGGGAGAGAGTTGAGATACCGTTTTCGATAATGTAGCCTTTATTGACTATATAATAATGTTTTCTTCTACGAAAATGTTTTTAAAATATATTTCTAAGGGAAACATTCCAGCCAGATGTCACTGAAAATATTTGAATGGCATTTTGAAAAATCCCCATGGTTTTGGGGTACCACAAGTAAACTATGAAGCCTTGCTAAAGTCAAGCCAATACAAAAAAAATCAGTTTCTCTAAATCATGCACCCTTGGCTTTTCCACTGCTTCTAGACTTAGCTTCTTAGTGGACAGTGAGCTCTTTTCCTTTCCTGTGTACCTCTGTTCAGTGTCCTTTTCGTGCCTAACCCCTCCCCCACCCCAGACCCAGAGGAAAATCAAAAGCTAATTGAAGGTTGAGACCAGTGAAGCTGAGTCTTCAGATGCCTTTGACACCTCCCATGTGCGTTTTGTTCTCTCCCCTGACCCACTTGTGAGTGTCCTGTGGAGGTCGCTTCCTGAAGCTTGTCAGAAAGGCGCCTTCCTTCTGCAGGAGACTAAAGGATGTCTAAGGGACAAAAGTTTTCCACACCCTGAAGTTGTAGCATTTCCCAGGCTCGCAGCTCTTAGGAAGCCGGAAAGGAAGAGACTTGGGAGGTGAAATGGCCTGTGGCCCATGTGCTAGGCTGCTCTGCAGCCATGCTGTGCCTTTATCACACTACAGTGACAAAATAGAAGATGTTAAAATTGTTTTTACTGCCCAGATCTGGAAAAACAATGGCCTCATTAGAGACATACTGTATGCACAACTCCTTTTTTGAGACTATGTAGTGTGAAAAAGATTTTTTGTAATGCTTGTACATTTGTAAAGTCATTCCATAGCAAATTCCACAACTTTGCAAAAACCAGCCTGAAAGAGCAATGCCTCTTCTCTGCTGAGGGGCAACTGAGGTTGAGTGGAGCCAGTGACTGGTCCAAGGTCCTACGTGAGCTGAATGGAGCCTCAGATCCCTTCCTGTCTGGGTCTGTATACAAGAGGGGGACAGAGGGCAACCCACTTGGGACCCCTTCTGTCTATTTTCAGAGAGCAAGCAGCCTTCTTTCTCTCAATAAATATATTCTACTCTTAGAAAAAAAAATAGAGGGACGCAAACAATGAGCGTTGAAATGTGTGTGTGTGTGTGTGTGTGTGTGTGTGTGTGTGTGTGTGTGTGTGTGTAGGAAATTAAATTAGATGTAAATGAATTAAATTTTGACCATTAGAGTTTGGATGTACTTGGAGGACTGGGTGTTCTGAAAAGTTTTAAAGAAAATAATTCCTTAAGTCATCTAGAAGAAAAGTAGTCTTACTTTTTTCTTATTTTCCAGCCCAAACCTTAGTATATTAAGCCCTGAGGATATAGATAGATAGATCATTTGCCTAACATGTATGAGGCACTGAGTTCAGTCTGTATTACTACCAAAACAAAAAAACTGAGATGTCACATTGAATAGAATCTCTGAGGCTAGACATAGGGAGAGCTAACGTAGCTTATGTTTTTAAGTAGTATCAGCCATGTTTTTAATTTCATTGATCTTTGGTAAGTACAACTTGATATTTACTACAGCGTTGCAGAACTTCAGGCAAAAGCCAAATATGGGAGAGCGATGTTAGCAGAAAGACTTTTGTGAATATACACAAAAATGATAAGTGGCAAGTGCACAGGCCCTTTATGATGGAGACAAGGTCACTCCAAGTATTTTTCCTTGAATATAGTAAGTTTTAAATTATATGGATTATATAATCTTAATGCTTCTACTTCAGTTTTCAAAAAGTAATGACCAGAAAAATAAGGGTCTTTAGAAATACATTACTTAGATAATTTTCTTTATTGAAAAATCTTCTTAATCTATGCAGTTGTCATCTTTAAAGGACTTACTATTATAAGAATTATTCCAAGCCATTTTCTTAGTGTAGTTTGAAAATAAATATGTGATGTAGAATACTTGAAATATATGCACTGTGGATGTAGCAATGTGTGTGCATAAATAAATGTGTGTAAAATGAATTAGAAAGATGTGAAGGTACCGTCTCCGTTTCCTTGTTTATTATGCCTGATAGCAGTAGGTACCAGCTTTTGATTAGCTGAAAGAAATTTTCTGTTCCTGTTGATCAGCGCAGAGCCCTGTCACTCAAGGCACAAATAAAGACAGATGAATGAGAGAGAGAGAGAGCACCTATTTTGAACTCCCTGCTTTGTGCAGGTTTGTGTGCAAAGAACAGTACTTTGCAAAAGCTTGTTCTAAATGATCCTCAAAGAGACTTTCAATTGATTTAATTTCTCCATTGCTAAAGTGTCACTTCAAGTACTTAATTCCAGGTGTAGGCTTGCAGAGTGTGTCTCTGGAGGCTTCCTTCTTTCAAAGCAAAACCATTTATTAAGTTGTCATCACATCACAAGGGGGGGAAAAATGTGTCCTCCCCCCCCCTCCTTACTTTATTTCCAGGAATGTTCTTTACTAGAAAGCCACATTATCTGTCTCCACACATCAAGCAGGAGAGAAGTGATTGAGGACTTACAAAAGAAAATTCCCCAATGTTCCCTTTCTTACTAGGACTGAGAGCCAGTGCAGATTTAAAAGTGAGGCCACTGTTGAGCCAGCCAGCAGTGGTCTAATCTGGGTCATGGGAGCTGTGTGGCTCTGGAGCCCTAAGCATATTACCCCAACTCTCCATCAGCTTCTTTACTTAGCAAAAGAAAAGATACAAAGCTCCAAAACACATGTCAGCAGCACCTACTTAGTTCAATGGGGTCCTGGAATCCAGTGCTGCTTCAACTGTGACAGTATTGAAAGATCAGGAAACATAGTAAAGTTCTTGAGGGTTTCTACGTGCTGAACTGTTTTCCTGTGCAGATTAAATTATCTTGGACTATAGACACACACATAAACACAAGCTTTTGGTTTTATGTTCTCTGGGATGTGAACGTAGTTTCAACGGAACAAATCAGAAAATTAATACATTAAAAAGAACATTTGAAGTTTACCAGTAAAAAGTTCAATATATTCACAAAATTGAGGGAATAGTCAGAGCCTTTTCTAGTAATTCCATTTTTGGAAGGAGGAAAAATGTCTCCTAATTGATGAGAAATTGAGAAAATTAAGAGTAGGCATGGAATGTATTCTACTGGTTGTCTTGGTGAACAGGGCAATAAGAGTCATAGAGGTCAGAGCTCAGGGAATTTACAAAACCTGTGGTAATCCCAGGTTGTACAGAAGAAGAAACTGCTCCAAAGAGACTATTTAAAGCTCCCTTGCTAAGCAGTGGAGGCTGGCTGGGAACTATTTTCCTGACCTGTTACAGTTAATGTTGATGAATTATCAGGAGTTTGGGACACACAGATGGAAAGCTGTTTTATAGCTGGAGAAAAATGTTAGCAACTCATTACAGGACCAGGCTCAGGAGGTGCTAATATTCTCAAGACAAAAGTGACTGATTTCCACTCAGCCCCTCTCCTTCCTTTACAGGTAGTTATCTTGAATCCACACCAACTGCCATCCCTTCGTAAACTCTTGTCCCCAGGCCTCTCTCTGTTGAGCTTATTGGGACTCCTTGGTCCAGAATCTCCTCTCCCACGCTCCAGTTTTACCTGTGAGGACCGACACCCAGCCTTAAGCACCGGCTGAGGACAAAAGCGGCCCACCTAGTCACACTTGTACCAGCAGGAAGGGACGGGCTCCCACCTCAGAATCCATGTTGTCTTTCGTGTGTCAGATCACATCTTCCTTCTTGCCACTGAAGTTCTTAGTTGACCTTTTTTGAAAAGAAGTTGCACATGAGAATAGCATATTTCAGAATGGTCACTTTGGTAAGTGACAAAACCTGTTAAAAATTGGTTCAGAAAGATGGAAATATGCATCATTTGTTGTAAATATTGCTTAAAACGTTTCTGCTTTGTGTATGAGATATGATAAAAATATGTTTAAATATTTTTTAAAGATTTATTATAAAAAATAGTCTAAGAGGATATAATACCATCAAGCCCCATCAGAATACTTGTCCTCACTTCAAACATATCCTATAATTCTTCCCACTTCCTGCAGCAGCTCCGGAAGTCCTTTTTCATGAATGTGTTTAGTTGCATTGTTACAGCTGCCTTCATGTCCTGGATTGATTCAAAATGTTTAACTTTCATAGTCATTTTCACTTTGAGGAAGAGCCAGAAGTAGCATGGTACCTAATCCAGTGAGTGAGGTGAACAATGACACACTATAATGTTTTTATTTGACAGAAATTCCCAAAAACATTTTGAATCAATTTCAGGCAGCTACAAAAACTCAGGAAAGAGGACTCCCAGAACTACTTCAGAAAATGGCAAGAACAGTAGAATGGAGTGTATTTGATGTGAAGAAGGGTATTTTGAGGGAACTTGGCAGCAATGTGTCTTTTACCATAATAATTTCTTAAATTTTCATTTAAACATTCACTGCATGGTTTGATCACACTGTACATGTATAAATACATGCATGTTTTATACATTAATGTGTACTTATATTTAAGCAAACACACGTACACATACATGGCTATGTATACCAGGTTACGACATAAAATGTATTTATTACTGTGGATCCAAATCAGAAAAATTCAGACCATTTGACTAGAGTGAAAATCAGATCAATAGTTAATTTCTTTATGTAACATTTATTTGTTGAGCAGCAACTCTGCCACAAACTAGTATAGGTACATAGGATATATCAGGATAAAACGGATAAAAGAATTTGCCTTTGTGGAACTTACCAAAAAAGGCAGCATACACATAGTGAATGTTGTAGAAAACAAAAAGGAGGCAAGGGAAGTGGAGGGTGGGAGGAGACTGGTATGTCCAGATCAGTAAGTCCAAAGGAGATGACCAACAGGTGGGAGTAATTAGTACAGGGCGGGTGGGCCTACCTTAGGGCTTTAGCTTTTGCCACCAAAGTGACTGCCTGTGCAGAGTCACACTGGACCTAACAAACACTGAGACCTTACAAGAGCCTTTTGGAAATAATTTCATTCCTAAGTAGAGGGAAGAGGCTCATCAGGCATCCTGTACTCAACTGAACCGCCTTACACATGGCTTCCTGTGTCAGGGCAGGAACTTGGGTCTTTGATTGTTTCTGAGTGCAGTTGGCAGCACACTTAGTTCAGTAAATAAATATTGAATGAAGTGGGGAATGAGTGGAGATTAGCGTGATCAGGCTAGAATATACCTCCTGATGGTTTGCTACTGGTTGGCCACGTGGCCTTAAAAATCCGAATGAGTGGTTGACCAGTCACCCAGAAACTTCCTAACACTATGTTTTTTAACCTTCAGAATATGTGAATATGTGCAGGAGATGTTTGGAATTTTTTAAGCACCTAAGGGTAGGAATGCTGCCACTGGTTGTTGAAATCTTTGCTGTGATTAGAAAATGTTAGAGTTCAATAAATATTAAGTACACCTTCTGCTATCTGACTTAGGCTTCCTAGGAATTCATTTTACATAGATAACTCCTGATAACCAGTCTCTGGCAGTTGTATGCATGTTTAACATTTATTTGTATGATTACAAAGACAAAGGATTCAAGTTATAATTCTTAGTCTGCATTTGAAGAAAGGAAAGTATTAATGAGCTGTTTTTCTTTTGCATTGTCAAACAAATATATGTATATCCATTCCAGTGTGCAAAAAAGAGTCTTTCAGCAGAAATTAAGAAACAGGAAAGGAGGAGGGGCTGTTGGAGGCAGAAGAGAGAATATCAGCCTTGAGGTCTGAGAATCCCGGCTGTCCTGAGAAATCTTGGGTGGCCCCACTTGGAGACCTGCCTCTGAAGAGTGGCAGGGTTATGAAGGTTCTGGGACTTGGTTGGGGAGTTAGGATTGTATGGGAAAGTCAGTAGAAAGTCACTGAAGGATTACAAGCAGAATGATATAATGAAATAAAACCCAGCGCAGTGTTCAGGGATCTCCCTGGACCAGGACAGACTTGTTGGGTGAGGGGCAGGGCTTATCAGAGGGTTCAACTGAGAGACTGTTAGGATAATCTAGAGAAAGAGAACAGAGGACAAATGAATATGAGAAATGTTGCCTGACTCGGGTTCTCAATCCTGGCTGTGCTTAAACATACTTAGGGCATTAATAAAATGATGGCCAGGCCCCCCCTCCCCTGAGTAAATCCAAATATCTGAGAGAGAGCAGTTGTTAGCGTTTTTTAGAAAGCCTCCCAAGATGGCATCTCTCCTTAGGGCTGAGAGCCACTGAGATCCCCTTACCTTTCTCGAAGTGCTCAAGGCCATGGTTGCCTCTCCAGGTGAGCTGCCCACCAGGTAAAGGTGTGCTATTATTAAAGCCATCTTGTCGGGTTCGGCTAAATGACTGCCATGCAAAACCTGCCACCTTGACAAAGTTGGGAGGATTGATAAGTAGAATCTTTCTTAACATTTGAAGGAATCTGAGCCACTTTGGCAGGAATGAATGTTGGTTTGATTCAGAAAGCACTGCCTGCCCACACAGAGCCCAAGTGACTCTGGTGGTGAAAGCATCCATTTGTCCATGAACTTTTGCTCATGAGTCCTCTGTACTCAGGGAACTCAAGGAATGGGGCCAGTGCTTGAATTTTTGTAACATTCCTCCAATTCCTTAGAGTTGTTGCACTGAAGAAGCAGATTCAGCGTAGCATTTGCACGAGCCCTGACTTTGGTGGTATGTTGGGAAGAAGGGAAGAAACTTGCAAGATCTTGCTGTGAAGATAGAGCAGAGAGAGAAGATGGAAACATACCGTTCTGCTCAGCCCCATAGCTGCGGTTTAGCTGGCTGGCATGAGTTCAGCAAAGTAGTGACACACTTGGAGAGTGGCTACTGACTTACCATTAAGGGGTGACGGGTAGACAGGGGCATCCCACTGTGAGAGGCAACATGCAAATACAACCTGACAACGCCCAGCCATACACCAAAGGGTCTCCCAGCCCTCACTTATCTACACGCAGAAATGCTTTGTGAAAGGACCAAAGACTAAAGCTGTTTCCAATAAAAATTTCCTGTTTCCTCCTTAATACATTTGTGTTGCTTGCTCTGAGAAAACCCACGTATGAAAGTTTCATTGTATTTCCGTTGTTCTTTTAGTTTCTAATGGCATTTCTGCCCAGTGAAGAGTGTTTCTTTTAATCACCCTCATAATTTTTATACCACTAACCACACATACTTAAGCAAAAATTGTAAGCCGAACAGAGCCAGTTGGACATCTCCAGAATGAACTGGGGGAGATCTTAAGATGACTGAAGCAATAGATACATGGTTCTCTTTAGCATTTTAAACTTTGCTCATTGCTGTGTATTTTGTAAGGGAAGCACCTGTATTGCATGAAGAAACGTATTTCTATAGGTTTTTATCTCCTCCCAGTATGGCATTTGCATGTTAGGAAGCTTCTTTTTAAGGAGAGAGAGTCATTCCTGTGCCTGTTTCTTAGCATCTTTTTATCTTGAGGATGGTATTAGTGCCCCACTCCTCAGGGTCAGTCAGTCCCCGTAGTGAATGAATGAATACGCATTCAGTACTTAGACAGGACCTTGGATTGGACAGAACAATTGGATTGGACCTTGGGACGTGTGAAATTTGACCTTGAAGGGTGGGAGGACATTTCAGGCTGGGGAAGTCACAGGGTGTGTGTGACACTGAACACTAAGTTTACTTTGGCTTGGAGAATGGAGTGCAGGAAGCTGAAAGGTTAGGTTGGAAGCCCTGCGTGGAGCCTGGTAAGTGGTGAAGTGTTCAGACCTGACTCTCCAGGCAGCCTGTGAGGGAGAGATGGCATCAGAACTGTAGCTCAAGAGTTCAGTGAGCCCAGCCCAGGTTCAGTGAGAAGAGAAGAGTGAAAACGGACCCAAATCAGGAAGTAAAACTGGACAACTGTTCCCTCCCTGCCTGGACTATAGATCTAGGTTCATTTCATAGTAAAAATAATAGATGGACAAGAGTGAGATCTGTTTTCTAACTCTGATTTCCAATGAGTTCAATTCTTATTTGATAATAAGCAGGCTAAGTTTTTAATGTGTGAACATTATCAGTGCTTGTCTACATCCTGTGTAGACAAGGCTAAATGACTGCCATGCATTTAGAGGCAAGCGTTCTCATCTAAGAGACAGGATGAAGAAAAGGAAGGATCAAATTACCTGGTCTCTGTGGTTCTTGAAAATACTACCTTTTAGCCATTAAATGAGCTTTTAATGAAATCATCTGCTGAAGAAGCAAACCTGTGCCTGTTCACATTTCTTTCCAGCCACCGTGGCTTGAGGAGTAGCTATTTCATTTGAACTAGATCAACTTTTGGTTATGTGAGGGCTTTTCATTTTTTTAGTGGTAGGAAATAAGAGTGACAGGAGATCATAGCATTTGTTCTTGAAATTATGTGGGAACTTAAGTAATAAATGTGGAAATGCCTTATAATTTGTAAAGTATTGTATAAATAGATGTGAAAGTTTTTTAGAACAATATCTGACATCTTTCATGCCTTTTAATATGAAACTGTTTTAATAAGAAAGTCAGGAACCTGCTTGAAATAGGTGGTAAAATCTGCTGGTGAATTGGTATTTCATGAAGGCATATGTGTTCCGCTGTGTCTCATCTAAATATAGTCAAAAAAGGATGGACATTGAAATTACGGTTCACTAAGTAAAATATGAAGAAAGCAAGCATGTTTCTCTTTTATTGATCTGTTGTTGAATGTTTAACAATCTATTCAGTGACTTGTAAAGACCTAAAGACAGCAAGTTATTTAAAATATTATCTAAAATAACATTTTTTATGTTTTTTCCCCCGTAAGTAGAGTTTTTCTAGAAAGTATTTCGTTTATAATTTTATTTAAAACTTCCTGAATTCCTTATGGAGATAAGAAATGGCTATAAATACATGGAAAAAACTGTTAAGCTGTAATAATTCACATGGCCACCTTCTGTCTGTTCTTTTGCTCAGCACAAACATTGTACTCCCCCCACATTTATGCCTCCCATTGTTCTCCCCAGTGCAGTCCCAATCTTACGTGCAGTAAAACTTTCATCTCTTCGCACAAAAAGCACTCAGGAAAGTAAATGCCAGTGCCTTTGGGTTCAACTCCAGGTCCATAATTGTTTTTAGCCTGGGTGGTAACTAGCTTGGAAAATCAGGGGTTGTTTTTCTCTTTGGTGTGCTCAAGTGAGGACATACTTACCTACTTTAATGAATTTGAGTTTGTTAATTACCTTTCATGAAAAGCCAATGAACTCATGAACTACTAGGTGAAAACTGTTGCTTTGAAACCATAAAGTTACTAGACAGAAGTCAGTTCTATATACTTTTCCTAATGTTGACCATTGGCCTCGTATCTGACTCTGAGGAGAGATACACAATAAAGATTGTAATCTGGGATGATTTAAACAATGTTGAGATGCTTCTGAAGAAGTGAATAGCCATACATAAGTACTCTCATGGCCTGAGGAAGGTAGGAAGAGGAGTTGAAAGGAATATTCTTTGTACAAACAGAAAAACTAATTAATGTGTCCGGACCTCCTCTGTGAGTCAGTTTTAACAAGATTGTAAATGTGTGCTTGAGTGAGTTTTAGCACAGTGTGTCAGTTACTCTTGGCCTTTCTGTTTATCAATACTATCTACAAGATGTTCAACCACAGAAAAGCAGAGCTTTATTAGGCATTTCAGCCTGCCAGGGTAGGGTTTAGTGATTTCATTACCTCCGGGTCTCTGAAAGCCTGGGACTTTCTTTTGTAGGATTAATATCCTGCACTGAGAGGTATATCCCAACATTTGCAGCCCTTAAAACTGAGGCTGAAACAGGAGGCTATTAAGTTTGATCCCAGCTCAGACAACTTGACAGTTTATTGAGACCCTGTCTCAAAATTTTAAAAGGGCTAGAGATGTAGGTCAATGCAAAGGGCCTGGGTTCAATCCCCAGTACTGCATAAAAGAGTAAATAAATGGAAATAAAATGGCCAGTCCATCAGTGACACAGAGTCTTTTCCGGGGCCCAGGGAGGTTCTCTCGGGTATCTGATATACTAGATAGATTTGTTGAAATGAAAAATAAACCCAGTTGGTCCAGCCAGTTGTTGAATCTCACTTTGGCTTTCTCATGATGCTGTGATTTATTAAATCATTTATTAAATCATTTGTAAATTTATTAAATCATTTGTAACCTGCGTACATGAGAGGCAGCACACAAAGACCTCACTTCTGTGTTTTCTTTAAAGATACATAATCATATATACTTGAAAAAAGTCTGAAAGTAAGCATACGGATTTAAACTGTTTGAATTAAGTGGGCTTTTTTAAATATTTGCCTATCTGTATTTTCTACAGAAGTCATGTTTTGCTTGTCTAATACAGTAAAGTCAATTTATTAAGAGAAAACAAAGCATGCTGATGGACATGCAGCTAACAGTTCTGTCTTTCTTCTGTTCTGTTCTAGAAATTGAAGCCAAGGAAGCTTGTGATTGGTTGCGAGCAACTGGTTTTCCCCAGTACGCACAGCTTTATGAAGGTAAGCCGGAAATCCCATTTTTCTTTAAATTAATGTAATCATAATCTTTGATTCATGGTTCATGCTTATTTATTGATCCATGATTTATTTCCAGACATGTTACACATTAATTTTTAATAGTTAAGTATTTCACTTAAAAAGACAATGTGCTGAGCACCTGAGACCCCATCCACCTCTCAAAACAGTGGCTGTGACCTTGATAATAACACACCCATTTGTGCTCCTGCTCTGTGCTGCTCTCAAGAATTGCCAGCAGTCTGAAACTGCTGTCATTTTCTTCCTTCCTTTTTGTATTTTACTGGGTGCCCTAAAAGGTACATTTTGACAAAGTTGTGTTTGCCTTTGTGAAAGGGGTATTATGATGTATGTAATCTTATGGGGTTTAATTTTTTTACTTACTATTGTGTTAATATTTTTCTGAACTGAGTGTCCTTATAGTTTATTTGCTTTAAATGCTGTATAATATTCCGTCCTATGACCAGACCACCACAGTGTATTCCTAACTGTCTGAGTTATTTTTCTTGTTGCTGAGACACAGTACTCGACACCTACAACATAAAGGAGAGGTTTATTTCATTTCACAGTTTGTAGACATTTCAATCTATATTCATTTCCAATGTGATTCCAAGGCTGGGTGCTATGGCAGAGGGACTTGGCAGAAGAGAGAGAAATAGTTCATGTCACGGCAGTCAGGAAGCAGAGAGGGATCAGGAGAGGAAGAGGAATATATACCTTTCCAGGCCATGTGCCAAGTGACTCACCTCTTCCCACCAGGTTTCACCTCCCAACATCACACTCAGCTACAGACTCTTCAGTGATGAGTGCACTCACCCGTAATCCAGTCACCTCCCCAAAGCCCACGTAGTCGTGCATTAGGGTTTGGGGGGCGTCATAGATATGAACCATAATGCTGTCCATATTCACGCTTGGTACATTTTAGTTTTGCATTTATCAACTCTGCAGATTCAATACTAGCCTTGACAACTTAGGAAGACCTTGTCTCAAAATAATAATTTTTTGTAAACGGCTGGGGATGTAGCTTCACACAGAGGCCCAAGGAACAATCCCTAGCACACACACACACACAAACCAAAAAACAAAAATTGCTGTTGAACACATTGATACCTATTTCTTGCAGTACATGCATAATAACTTATTTTGTTTATATATTCAATGATGGAGCTACTGAGTAGTAAAGAATGTGTATGTTCAGTTTCATAACACAAACCTTTCTAAAGTGCTAGTACTGATTTTCACTCCCACCAATCATATAGCAATAGTGTCAGGCTTTAATTTTTATTAATCTGATAAAATAAAATGGCATGTAGATTTTTAGCTTCCAGATCCCTCATCATTAATAATAATAAGTTCTTTACATCATTTGGCCATGTGTGTTCCGCTTTTCTGTGATCTATCTGTCCCAGTCCTATTGTGCTCTTAAATCGAGTGGTTTTCTAAATAATTGTGTGCTTTTCTAAATAACTTTGTAGAAGCCCTCTGTTGGATCATGAGTTGCAGATAACATTTCCTTGGCTTATAACTGTGCTCTTCTTTTTAGAATGTCTTTTGATTAGTGTTATTTTTTCCTGTGTCACTTCATTTTTTTAGTTAGGGGAAATGAACATTTTTTTTCCTTAGATTAATATCTGGAGTAGTTTCTTCTGTGTAATCTGCTTATTTGCGCTATGAGAGTCACTGGGACGCTGAGGCTAGAGGTGAAGAGTGACACTTCTGGCTGCTTTTCTGACCTTTGGGTACCTGGGCAGTTGGCCTGGACTCTGCACATGTTGCCATAGATAAGCTATTCGTTTAAAAGAGAACTGTGTGCTATTCATCTACAAATCATTTAAAAATAATTGCACGGTTATTTTTGATTTATTGAGTTCTATTTTATGGATAATTTTCAAGCAACATTGAATGAATAGTGACCTTCAATTTACAATACCCAATTTACTCCTGAATGTCCAAGTTGACTGCCTTAAAGTTTTGCGTGAAGATGTATTCTAAATTTATTGTTAGACTCTAAAAAATTTTCTCCAATTTTTTTTCTTCCTTTCCTAAAAGTTATTTGGTTAATACCGTACTTATTATGTCGGAGTTGCTTATCTTTCCTTTAGAGAGAATTTTTGACCTGTTAAAAGGCTTAGAGAGGCCACAGCATTTAATTGGATTTCCATTTCACAGCACTCCTGGAGACAGGGAAAGATAATTGCATTTGCAGTGGCTCTACTGTGGCTGTCCTTTTGTTCTCCTGTTTAAAAATTAAATTTCCTTCAATTATGCCCATTCTTGGTGTTGATTTGCAGCCAGGTGGCACCTTCTTGTAACAAATCTGTTTGCTAAGAACCAGTTCCGGTTTGTCTTCTTTCACAGCGCTGGGGTGCAGGTGGTCTTCATGTGTGGCTCTTTAAGGTCAGGCACAAGTCCACTTTTGAGGTGCACCCCACAGGGGCATGGGCCGTCATTTTCCCCATTCATCCTACCCCCCATGCACAGGGTGAGAACATCCACACCACACACCGACTCACATTCCTTGTCTTCCTGTTTAGCATTATTTTGGTACTTGGCAGTTTTATACTTCCTGTCTTTAAACTCACGCTGAAAGTTGAGCTAGAAAACTTCTATGCATCAGCAAACTATCATCTTTTGGAAAGCAGTTCTTTCAAAAAAGAGTACAGGCAAAGAAGGGAAAACTATTGATTAAATTCTCATTTAGTCACAACCGGATTTTAGAAAAACAGAATTGTAGGTAACTTGGGTCAGGAAAGTAATCTAAAATACAGCCCTGAGTACCAAGTTAGAAATTGCTAAAATAACACACTTGCTTTCTCGCATATACTTAACGGGCATATGAGCTCTTTAATTCACATTTATAGATTTGATGTTATACTCTTTTTAAGTATTAACATGTTCTTTAATGTTGGTTCTATTAATGCAATTACATGTCCCTTCTTGATGGGGATACATTTTCTGGCTCCTGTTTATGAATACCTATTCATTCTCCCATAAGCCTCCTCTGGTGTTTCCACTATGACACAGCCACTACTCATCTGCCTAAGAGAGACTTAGTCTATACATGCTTAAAGAAATGTAATCCTGTGATATTGAAGTCCATATAGTCTTCATCAATGCTGGGCTCTACTTATTTCATTGGTCTGCCTGTTATCAGTCAAAGAATAATATCAGTAAGCCAGCCTTTGCCTTTAGAAAAAAAAAGAATCAATAGTAAATTAACATTCATTATGATAGCTTTCAGTAATGTTTTTATAAGGATATTTTGAGTATTTTTCCTAGGAAATGCAATACTAAATAAGATGTTTCAGGATTCTGTAAAACCAGCCATCTTGAATTAGACACTGCTGCTCTTAAGTAGTATCCCTAACAAATGCATCACTAGAAATAAGGTGTTACATACCATTCCATAAAGCTAGTGATTATAAGTTAGAAACTAATGACAACCACACATTTTCTACTCAAGAAGTAAAATGTTACTGGTTACCCACAGCTCCCAAACTATCAATAGCCAAGTATATTCCAATATGCAGCATTAGCCACATGGAAACCAAAGGGACCATTTAGAAGGTGGTAACCCTGTAGGGATGATTTCTTTGTCCCATTCCTGCCCCATAGTGTTGCACAGACTCGTGATGCTATAGGTGTTCTGCTGAGGAGGCCTATTATTTAACCTGATAGCTGAGCTCCAAAGAAGGTAATAGCTGGCCCTTGTCTGGAGTAACTTCAGAGCTGTTGTACATTTCCACAGTGGTCTGTCTCCTTCCTGCTGGTCTGGGATGTATTTATCTGTAAGGAATCTTTTTTTTTTTTCTATTAAATTTTTGTTTCAAACCCTGCAACCCAAGAAACACATTTTGTAGTGACAGATAGCAGTTATACATATGTAAGGGACACAATGTAATGTTTTGGTACCTGTATATAATGTGTAGTGATC
Organism: Dolichotis patagonum; assembly: GCA_004027295.1. NCBI lineage: Eukaryota > Metazoa > Chordata > Mammalia > Rodentia > Caviidae > Dolichotis > Dolichotis patagonum. The sequence goes on from PVJX010001974.1 coordinate 48,668, forward strand.
AGAACAGGGTAATTGACATATCAATCAACCCAAATGTTATCACTTCTTTGTGTTGGGATCATTCAGAATTGTCTCTAGTAGCTGTTCTGAAGTATACAATCAATTGTTCTCACCCTGCTGTGCTAAGAGCTTATTCCTCCTCTCCAGCCACGGGCCCCTGTACCCTATTAGCCTTCCACTGTCTGCCTTACACCCTTTCCCAGGCTCTAGTAACCACAAGGGAAAGAAATTTTTCTGTCGACTTTCCTCTTTTCAGTCCCACACAGGTACTTTTTTGTTCTGAGAGAACTGAACTCTTCTACATAGGAGTAAGGGATTTTGGGGGTCCTATTTTTCTACAGTGACTTTGTGACTTTGTTTTGCAGGGAGTTATACGCCACACCCAAGAAGCCATATTGAAGTGCTAATATTTGTTTTAAAATAGCACATTTTGAATTCTAACTCTTGGTATCATACAAATGGATTAACCCTACTGACTAGCCCTGGCTGTTGTTCTCTAGACCTTTCCTAGGCCCAGTTGCATAGTTTTCTTGCATTGCTTTCTGCTGTGTTTTATTTTCATGACCTCAAACACATGCATCAAAAAAAAAAAGAAAGAAAGAAAAAAAGCCATTCTGAATAACAAGAATCCTTATTCTACTCATTCTGGCTTCATTATCATTGATAGCAGGAAATTATTGTCTGCTAGCTTGTTAAAAGGTGGAATGGTGTTTTGAACCAGGTCTCTGATAAGAAACAAGGTTTGAGTTTCCAGACCATTTTAGAGCTGCTTTAGTTACTGATGGAGAATTGTGTTAAAGCACTTTGTTTTTTCCAAAGAATTGATAAGGAGCCAAGTATTCTATAGATACTCTGGGAGTTTTTCTCCCAGCTCAGTTCAGGAAGAACGTAGGTATTCAGTAAATAGGTTTGTTTTTATTTTTCTTACAGATCTCTTGTTCCCTATTGATATCACCTTGGTCAAGAGAGAGCATGACTTTCTAGACAGAGATGCCATTGAGGCCTTATGCAGGTAAGTAGACATGTTTTGAGAATTTTCAATTTAATTTTTGAATTTAAAAATACAGTACTCATTGATCATTAGGGTTCAGTGGCATTTGTTTTGTTTTGATTGGAACAAAAGCAAAGGGTAAGGTGAATTATTTTGCTAGAAACTGTAGACCTTTTAATTAAAATGAAGGAAATTCATTATGTATGTAATGTTACCATTATGTATATTACCAGTGTACATACCAATGTATGTAATGTTACCATTAAAATACCATCTCTACACTCTCTTCAGAGGTACTCAGATAGTACTGTTCCATATTTTGATAATAGTAAGTTATTTAGAGTTCAGTGGTTTGGAAACTTGGAATGGAATTTTTTTTTAAAGAGATAATGTGGTTAACATTTACATTAATTGACTTTGTAGCCTCAAGCAGGCACCCTAACAAAGTCAAAGCTGCTGTTATATTGAGTGGAAATACTCATTCAGAGTAACAAAGAGTGCGTCAAGGTTCATGGCATAGTGCAGTCAGCGACTATCATTTGAGTTAGGGAAGCTCCTCAGACACTCTGGCTGCTCCAGCTATACCGTACTAACTTGGGAATTAAATAGGCTATAAAATAACTCAGCACAGTCTTTAATGTATGGGAGACAGGCAGTAAATGAGCATTGATGTGAAAGTGAATAAAACTGTCAGAAGTCCTTGTTCACTGTGCTGGTGGCACTCAAGGCTGAGGAGCAGCTTGGAGGTTTTAGTGAAGCAGAAGCAATAAAATCTAAGATGGGTGGTGATGGGGCAGTGATTATCCTTTCAAACCCTTCAGGACGGTTTTATTCATCTTAGATTATGTGTCCTTCATAATTTTTCTTCAAGCCTAAAAGCCCTAACAGCTGAATTCTGGAAGAAAAATTATATGTGAATGAAATTCATGTGTTGATTTGATTGTACATTTAAAATAAATTCTCCTTTAATTTCAGTATTTATTTTAACTTTGAAAAGTATTGTTAAGGTAGAACAATATCCAGTGTTTTTCTCAGAGGTGGCTGTGTGAATACTGTTATTTTTCTTACATAACACAGTGTTATTTGAAGCAGCCAACTTAAGTAGTAGTTTAAGAGAATGGGTGTTTAGCATGTTACATAGAAAAGACTGGTTCTCATGGTGTCAGAAAGAAAAAAATGCCATATTAACCACTGAAACATTATCAACTTTTCAAGCAGAACTAAATGACTAGTTAGAAATGTCCAGGCTATGCACACATTTTCTGGAAGAAAGCTGATTCCAAGTCCTGCAACTGGAGTTATGTAATATCATAGTTATGTCATGTGGAATGAAAAAATATCACCAGTGCAGTTTGGAGAGGGAAAGAAGTCTGCATCTGGAATATAAACTACTCCAGACATTGTTAAAATGTTTTCTCACTTAGCTATGGGGCAGATTAATTTATTTTCAATTCATCACTGGTGATAATACATATGCATGAGGTCACTCAAAAAATGCATCTTAGGAAACCTTTAATCAGATATTATGATTATGTATGTCAGATCATCCATTTCACACATTCTAAGCCACTTAGCCACTGGGCCCTATGAGCAGCATCAACAGTTTAGGAATTCTGGGTCATACAAGTATCACTGTAGCATTTTAAGCCCAAGAACCATGATTCAGGTTTTGAGTACTTCTTTTGGCACCTTAGAAAATTGTTTTACATGACATTGCTCTCCTAAGGAACTTGATAAGGAATGAAATGTCCTTTAGATACTCAGTGTGTTGCTTTGGGAATTGTTTTGTTTTAAGTATTTTCCTATGTATGAAGGAAAGGGCATCCCCTTTGTAATTTATGTAGGCTGTAAGTAGCACTGGAGAAATCTCCTACTGTAGAAGAAAATAAATCTTTATTCCTGGATCTTTTGTGAAAAGAAAGCCTAAAAGAAACTGATCCTTGGTGGGAATCCAAACTGCCACATCTCCTGTTTAGGCTTCTATTTTCTGGTATGTAGAATAACATACCACAGGTGAGCTGTGAGCAGGAAATGCACTGATGGATGGCAAAAATTAAACTATTGACCCAGATTTGATTGCATTTTCCTTTTCCAAGAGAAATGCTTGAGAATTCATAAAAACAGTTATCCACTTGTTTGTCATGGGAAACACAAAGAACCTTACATGTTCACAGAAATAAGACTGCATGGAAATGATTCCCCTTTTGAGAGGCCTTGACAGACGTTTGGGTAGAGAGATAGGAGCCAGGAACCCTGCGTTGAAATGCGTTACAAGGTCTGAGCTGTCTAGAGTGTGGTTAGGAGCCTTCTTTTGCTGATTACGTGATACTCACCTCATTTCCTGGACCTGCCTGTTCCAAATGCCTTCTCAGTCTGTACCATTCCCAGGCCAGCAAGTGGTATAGCTGTACTATGGTCTGAAAGTTCACCTTGTAATTTGTGAAACTGTCTCTGGGTTGAAAGACTCTTTGTAGAAATCTATCTTTTGCAGTGCTGAATTATTTTGAAAAGGTGATTTTAAAATATATGTGCTATGCTAAAATATATGTGCAGAAACTCTATTTTAAAAGCTTTACAACATTTTAGGACTTTACTTTCCCAATACTTCTCTTCCTTTGTGTTGGACCATATTTTACTCATGAATAGTTGAACTGGTCCTGGGAATACAGTAGTGTTCTGTTTTGTTAAAATTTATGTTCCCAGGGCTGGGGATTTAACTCAGTGGCATATGCGCCTGCCTTGCAAGCACATAGTCGTGAGTTCAATCCCTGGTACCAATTAAAAAAAAAAAAAAGAAAGAAAAGAAAAGAAAAAAAATTTATATTCCTACTGCATTTGCAAGTCATGTGATTCTTGATCAAAAAGCGGGAAGAAGCCAGACTGTTAAAATTTTCTACTCAGGTCAGAAGACTTTATAAACATAAGAGTTTTTGCAGAATCGTGATATTATTTAAAATGTAAACTTTGATAATGTACAAAAGTTATAATTATAAGGCTAGGGATATAGCTCCATAGCAGAGCACTTGCCTAGCACATGCAAGTTTCTGAATTCAATCCCCAGTATGAAAGCAGGGGGAAGGGAGAGAGAGAGAAAGAGAGAGGGAGAGAGAGAGAGACAGAGAGAGAGAGAGAGAGAGACAGACAGAGAAGAAGAAGAAGAAGAAGAAGAAGAAGAAGAAGAAGAAGAAGAAGAAGAAGAAGAAGGACAAAAAAGAAAAGAAAAAAATTGAGACTACTAGATTTGGGAGATTTCAACTGTCAGCATTCTTTTTTTTTTTTTTTTTTTTTTTTTTCATTACCAGAGATCGAACTCATGACCTCGCACTTGCAAGGCAGGTGCTTTCGCTGCTTAGCTAAATCTGTGGCCTCAACTGCCAACATTCTTACACTAACATTCTTATACTGGCACTATAAGGTGTTTATTTTTTCCTTGAAGAAATTGTCATTTGCCCAAGTCTTACTAGCTTTGCTGAATAATTTAACCCTGTGATTGGTCATGATTATGAAAGAGATTTATACTCAGTATATGGAGGACTGATTAGCTTGTCTTGAAGCATATGCAGATAATGTTGTGAACTGTGACCTACTACTGCTAGGTTGGTTACTGCTTGTGAAATGTCTTGTAGCTTCAGAAATATAATCCAAATTGCTATTTTCTTTTGGAATTAAAACCGACTCTTCTAAATACATCAAAGAATTATGAACATCAGGTAGAATGAGAAATAGACATCCACATTGTCATCCTTGGTGTGCACTTTGTTTTCAAACAGCCGTTGCGCTGGCCACAGTGGTTCATGCCTATAATCCCAGTATTCTGGAAGGCCAAGGTAGAAAGACTGCAAGTTCAAGTCCTGCCTGGGAAGTTTAGGGAGACCTTGGCTCAAAATAAATTAAAAGAGCTGGTGCTATAGCTCAGTGAGAAGGCCTTGGGGTCAATCCCCAGAACTGTAAATAAGCAACAAATACATAAACAAATCAGCCCTTCAAATGCCTAACCTATGTTAAGGAGCCTTCTTCCTTAGAGTCGATTTTAGCTTTGTTAGCATTTCTGTCCTTTTGAAAAGGAAGCAGGCAATATTTGAAGGCATGCGTACCTGTTCCAAGAAAATGTCTATTAAAATTGGAATGGTTTTTATTCATCAGTTCCTATTTAGAAAGTTACTCGTTTCCCTTGCTTTGCCTTGTTTTTATTTTGAATAAAACCCCTGCCTGGTACGCTCAGTACATTGAAGTTCTTGGACCTCTGATGGCTCACTCCGGGCTCCATGCACTTCAGAACAGGATGCCACTTGCCCAAGAGATAAGACCACACGGTCCTGTGGAATGGAGGGAGCCCTGTGAAAACCCTCAGGCTGGAAAAGACCAGGTCTTCCAGGGAGATGGATATGATACGGAGCTGCTTATCTGAAAAATCCTTACAGTATCAGCTACTCCCCTTTATTGCTATCATCCATACTTGTTTTTAAAAGAAACACAAAAGAATCTGTGTTCAGGTACCAGAACCGCCCTGTTTCAATCATGTGACTATGACAAGATTTGTGATCTCTCCAAGCCTCTTTTTCTTCATTTTAAAATGAAGCTGCAGCATAATATCTACACACAGGGTTGCTGCAAAGATTAAGATGAGATAAGAACATATAGAGTACCTTACTCAGAGCAAGCCCTAGTTCATCTAGATAGAACTATTTTTTAATTTTAATTCATAAATAATAATTGTACATATTTATGGGGTACAGTATAGTATTTAAATGCACATATACAAATGAGTAATGATCAAATGCTGGTAATTAGCATTCCCATCACTTCAGACATTTATCGTTTCTTGTATGGGGAAAATTCAATATTCTTCCTTCTAGCTATTTTGAAATAATCCATAAATTAATGTTAACTACTGACTTTATCATGTTATAGAACACTGGAACTTACTCTTCCTATCTAACGATTCAATAATTTTTAAAAGGAAAGAACAACTAACTAGGATAAGGGAAAGGAGAAAAGAAAGAACGGAAAAGATTATATATCTATATATATTCATATGTATGTATATATAGATATACACAAGATAGATAACTATACTACTAATCTGTTCATCAAGAAGAAGAGTTTGTGCTTTCATTGTTCAACTATTTGACCACTTTTCTCATGCCTGTATCTTCTAATCTGAACAATTGCTTTGAAGATAATAATACACAATATATTAATCAGTGTTACTCTCCTATTATTTTGTTTTGAAATTCTGTATCATTGTTTTTATTTTTCTGTTTTTAAAAAATTTTAAAAATAATTTTTAAAAAGCATTTGTACTGCTCATAAGAAAACATCTTTAAGAACTGAAGCAATCTTTATTGGTCAAGTCTTACTTGCAAAATTGTTCTAGGTTTTTCCTTTTTTCTTCTTCTAAGAGGACCCCTATAACCATCCTCTGTTCTTCCTCTCTGTCCTCCTCAGCTTCAGGTAATCACTATTCTACCCTACTTCTGAGACCAACTTATATTCTAGGTAGAACTAGTATTTAATATCAGCACCATCTCTCTGTGAGTAACTAAGGTCCCACCAGTAAGCATTCTTTGGAGGTTCCAGGGGACAAATAAAAACCTCAGAAACACCAGGAAATAAATTATATTCCAGAATTCCAGTGCCATTAGCTTGATACTACCAACATAAAAAGATAAAGTTGACCTTTGTAAAGCTGGCCTCCTGGGTCTTTTTTTATTTGCCTCAAATCTAGAGTTTGTGAAGTAAACCCCTTCCCCAACCCCCACAGGCTTCCATGCCTAGTAAATTTGGTTATAAACACCACTCAACCATTGAAGCCCAAATAGAGTGAAGTGGGTATTTGATTACAGGATTGATTAATGCAACCCAGACCTAACACTGACAGTAAACACTCCAGATTCTTCAAATCTTGAACATATTTGAGAACTAAAACACTGTGAATATAAGTCATTTAAGTGATTGATGCCCCTTAGAGACAAACCTTATTACCCGCTCATTTCTAAGGTCTGCAGGCTTTCTCTCACTTGTTTTCCTTCTCTCTGTGCTGAGATTATTTGAACATAACTAAACATTGAATTTTTCTGAGCACAATCTGCATCATCTGTGTTTATTTCATAAATAGGCTTCAACATAATCTATGAAATCAAAGACAGGCTTATCAGTCAGGCAGAAATACTTTCTATGCTGGTGCATCAGAGTTGTCGGGCAAGTTGTAAGAATAGGATCAGGAAGGTAAAGCCTTGAAAAGAATACATAATCAGTTTAAGTGTGGGGGAATTAAATACTCTTAGCCCATGAAAATATAAGAACTAAAATTTTAGGAAAACTAGAAAACCACTGGGAAGATGCATATAAGGCAGTAAGTTGACACACTAAAGGCTGATTTGAGGAAAATAGCACTAGCTGCCTGGAAGATGTTAGAAAGAATTGGAGGCTGCAGGCCTGCCCTTGACACTTTCCTAGAGCAGTTTGTCATTATGTGTTCAGGATATCTTTTTATATTTTGTTATTTTTTCCTGCAAGTTTTTTTTTTTAGTACTACATTCATGAAAATAAATCATTGCCCTAAGTTTGTTTGTTTGTGTTTGTTTTCAGTGCTGGGGGTCAAACCCAGCGCTTTGTACTTGCTACACCCCAGCCGTATTTCCCTGCTTTTAATTTGACATTAAGGTTTGGCAAGGGTGTTCAAAGTTTCAGTTAAGATTCCTGTTCCAAAGAAAAATCTTATCTAAGTTTTTATTTTTGAGTGCTGTAAGATTTTTTGATCACTGATGTCACAGAATGCAAATATTTTAAATGATCATTTGTACTATTGCCATCTCTATTGTAAACATTCTCTTCTGGGCAAGAAATTATTAAAAAAAAAAAAAAAGGATATAAGAGGTCTCAAATTTGTTCTCTGTACGAGAAACTAAAAATTTTTAAAAATTGTCTTGAGATTATTTGAAGGTAACTAAAGCATATCTATATCTATATCTGTATCTATATATATATAGAATATATATATTTGTGCCGGGGATTGAGTTCACAACCTCGCACTTGCCAGGCAGGTGCATATGCCACTGAGCTAAATCCCTGTCCCCTATAGCATATTTTTTTCATTCAAATCTTGAAGTGAGATAAAATATACTGTTGTAAGGAGGGTTGACATCTCTATACGTGTTTCCTCGCTATTTTGTTTCTATGAAAAGCGACATTTTAGGCTCCTACTTCTTGCTGTGGAGCCTGCCTAATTGCAGTTACTGGTGGCTCAGCCTGGGGGTTATTAAAGAGTTAAAGGCACCTGACAGGTGTCATTGCAGCATGCCATTTTGCTATATAATAGTAAAAAATTAAATTTATATGAAAATTTTAAGAAATACTAAGGAAGGTTCTAATGGTCATCTAAACTATTCATATTAATGACTTCAAAAAACTTACCGGTGATTTCAGTTCTTTGTTAATATTATTTCTTTGCTCTCTAGGCGTCTGAATACTTTAAACAAATGTGCAGTGATGAAACTAGAAATCAGCCCGCATCGGAAAAGAGTGAGTATATAAATTATATAATAGGCTGGAGGGGGATAAAAGGCAAATCATGTATCAGATTATGTTTTCTAATGGGTTTTGTTACCAAAAACTTTGTTGTTGTTGTTGTTGTTGTTTTTCCAAAAGCATCTCCATTTTCAGTATTGTAATCCAGTCAAATTTATCAACGGCTATCTAGTCTTAGGTAGTTGAAAGCAGGAGTTGCAGCCAGCCACTGCAAGTTTTATCTGCTGTTTTTGACCTGAAGAAATCATCTATTGTTTTCTCTAATTAACTACTATGGAATAAATATGGAATAAAGGGATAAGGCTTAATGAATCCCACTGGATCTTTGCAGTCACTGCTCCCTAGAGAAAATAAGGCTAACATTCTTTAAGAACTCTGCGGTCTTCCCAAATCAATTATATTTCAGAGTTGTCAAGATGAAAGGCGAAATTGAAGAATCATAAGTGATTCGCAGGGAGGAAAGGAATTAGGGGAGGAAGTGGGGAGGGTAGGAAACCCCACACATTTCAGTCGGTGGTGGAAGTAACTGAATCAGATGGTATTTTCTTCTGTGCATGAGTTGTGAGCCCTTTTATGAGATCTTTGGAGAAAAGGTGGGCGAGGCACTGGGAGTCAGTGTCACAAATTAGAGTAAACAGGAATAAGTTTGTCAAAGAACATACTTCTGAGGGTTTGGAGTACACATTTTAATTATCCTAGAGTCTTTGACGTGCAGTAAGTTGCCTCCTTGAGGAGTGAAACTTTTTTAGCAAATGAACTGTCCTTACCTTAGTGACCCTAGTGTCCAATGAGGTGTGCAGAAAAGTCTCCAAGTCACTGTTTATGCCTTCTACTCACTGTCCTGTGAAACTTAGGCCATATGATATTTTCTACTCCAGTGCAAAGATACTATCATCAAATTGTGCCTTCGATATCCTGCCCAAAAGGCCAGTATGTAACAGTTTGTGGCAGCAAGTTCCTGAGTCCTACATGTGAATCAGACACAGTCAGGAAAGATGTTTGATGTTTACCAATGTCCCCTGCTGACAGGACTGGGTATTTGTGAAGCCTTGTCAGATTGCCTGTCTGAGGTTGAAAATGCACAGGACAGTGGTGGCATAAGCCCTGGTGGGGGAGGGGAAGAAAAAGAGCAGGTAAGAGGTGACACAGCATTGGCCTGAGACATATGCTGGCTTATCTAGTTTGGTCTCCATTAATTTAGTGTGAGATCTTGAAATTTTGGGGCTATTTAAGTTGCTACTCTTCTTATTGTTTGGAAACTACCTTTTTAATTGCAAAAGGGAATATAAACACATACTGTCGAAAGGCAGCAAAACTGAAAGTAGTCCAGAGAGTGTCCCAGGGTTGCTGACTCCAGTTCAGAATATTTTGCATGCCTGGAATTTTCACCAATCTCAGAGCTTTCCTCTGTGAGCAGTTACAGAACAGCCCTGTGCACTAAGAGTTTACATAAAATACCTAAATTAGCTTGTAACACCTCATCAGACTTTCTCTTGTTATACTCTTTAAATATATCTTCATTACTCTAACCAAAAATAATAAAGAAGGGAGGAATTGATATTGGTGACATCTTTAGAGCAGTCTCCTGCACCTTAGCAAGTCCCCAGCACCCCCGCTGCCCACCAGTCCCAGCGTATGAATGGCTCTGTTGTATTTTTGCAGAGTGAAGATTCAGATGAAGATGAGCCTTGTGCAATAAGTGGCAAATGGACTTTCCAAAGGGACAGTAAGAGGTGGTCCCGGCTTGAAGAATTTGACGTCTTTTCTCCAAAGCAGGACCCAATCCCAGGGTCCCCAGATGATTCCCACCTGAAGAGTGCCATGAGCCATGAGAGCATGCTGACCGACCTCAGTGAGCGCCAGGAGGTGGCTTCTGTCCGCAGCCTCAGCAGCACTAGCAGTGTCCACACCCATGTGCCCTGCAGTGGGGAAGCCGCAACACCCCGAACTAACTCTGTCATCAGCGTCTGCTCCTCTAGCCACTTTACAGGCAACGACGACTCTTTCTGCAGCCTGCCCTCTCCCAAAGAACTCTCTAGCTTCAACTTTAGCATGAAAGGCCATGAGAAAAGCGCCAAGTCCAAGACACGGAGTCTGCTGAAACGGATGGAGAGCTTGAAGCTCAAGGGCTCCCACCACAGCAAGCACAAAGCACCCTCCAAGCTAGGGCTCATCATCAGTGGGCCCATTCTGAAAGAAGGGATGGACGAAGAGAAGCTGAAGCAGCTCAACTGCGTGGAGATCTCCGCCCTCAATGGCAACCACATTAACGTCCCCATGGTACGAAAGAGAAGCATATCCAACTCCACGCAGACCAGTAGTAGCAGCAGCCAGTCGGAGACCAGCAGCGCCGTCAGCACACCCAGCCCCATCACTAGGACGCGCAGCCTCAGCACGTGCAACAAGCGGGTGGGCATGTATCTCGAGGGCTTCGATCCTTTCAGTCAGTCTGCATTTAACAACGTGATGGAGCAGAACTTTAAGAACCAGGAGACCTACCCGGAAGACACAGTGTTCTACATCCCTGAGGATCACAAACCCGGCACCTTTCCCAAGGCCCTCTCCAACAGCAGTTTCTGTCCCACAGGAAGCAGCAGCTCTGTGAACTGGAGGACGGGAAGCTTCCATGGCCCTGGCCACATCAGCCTAAGGAGGGAAAACAGCAGTGACAGCCCTAAAGAACTTCAGAGACGCAACTCCGCCAGCTCCATGAGCAGCCGCCTGAGTATCTATGACAATGTGCCAGGCTCCATCCTCTATTCCAGCTCAGGCAACCTGGCTGACCTGGAGAATGAGGACATCTTCCCTGAGCTGGATGACATCCTCTACCACGTGAAGGGGATGCAGCGCATAGTCAACCAGTGGTCTGAGAAATTTTCAGATGAGGGAGACTCTGACTCAGCCCTGGACTCTGTCTCTCCTTGCCCATCGTCTCCAAAACAGATACACCTGGATGTAGACAATGACCGAGTCACACCCAGTGACCTGGACAGCACAGGCAACTCCCTGAATGAGCCTGAGGAGCCTGCTGACATTCCAGAGAGAAGGGACTCTGGGGTGGGGGCCTCCCTGACCAGATGCAACAGGTGAGAGCCATGCTCCTCCTCCCTCCAGGCTGGGGTGGGGGTCAGAGTGGGATGGCTTACGCTGGCTCTGGGGGAGGGCATGGAGTGGGCACTGGTATTCACGGCCCTGTGCATTCCTAAGGAAGATATGCAGGAGACTCCAGCATTCTGAAAGAAGGGGCATTAATCAGTGGGCACTGATTCTGTTGGGTAAGGAAAAAAAAACGGAGGTGGAGAGTAGTTAAGGCTGCACAATAATGTGAGTAGACCCACTGCCACTGTGCTGTGTAGGCACAAATGGTTAAATGGCAGAGTTTATGTCATGTTCAGCCAGCCCTCCTTATCCGTGGGTTCTGCCTGCATTTATAGATTCGGCCAACTGCAGATAAAAATACTTGAGAAGACAACTACAAAGTATGTATAGTGTCGTAGAGGTGATTTAAACTGAACAAGAGAAGTCAGACATGGTGGAACATGCCTGAGGCTGGGACAAGAAGGTCACAAATTTGACCCCAGTCTAAGCAGTTGAGTGGCTTAACAAGACCTTGTCTCAAAAATTAAAAATAAAGAAAGTTGGAGATGTAGCTCAGTGCAAAGGCCTTAGGTTCAATCACCAGTACAGTAACAACAAAAAAGTGAACAGGAGAATACGCATAGGTTCTGTGCAAATATTATGCCATCTTCTATGAGGGACTTGAGCATCTGTGGATGAAGTTATCCAAGGGAATCCTGGAACCAAGCCCCTGTTGATACCTAGAGATGACTGCACATTTTACTACAGGGGGTTAATAGGACTGGAATGGCAGTTGAATCCTCTCACTTCCTAAGATGCCAATGAGCAGCCCGTGCCCATTTTGCATTTATTGTTCAAAAGCTTTCATGCTTACTACCTTTGCCCTGTTTTCTTCCAGGCACAGACTGAGATGGCACAGTTTCCAGAGCTTTCATCGGCCCAGCCTAAACTCTGTATCTCTGCAGATCAACTGCCAGTCTGTGGCCCAGATGAACTTGCTGCAGAAATACTCACTCCTGAAGCTGACGGCCCTGCTGGAAAAATACACACCTTCCAACAAGCATGGTTTTAGCTGGTAAGAATGTAAACTTCTCAGTAAATTGTCACAGAAAGTGATGTATTTGATCAGCAACTTGAGGCTGTCCCAACCCTAAGCGTATGACTGGCGGTCCTCATGCAGTCTGCAAGCTTAGGCGGCATTCAGTAATCCTGAAGCCAGTGGGATTTTAGGGGTAGCAGGGTGCTTGGACTGAATTTTCTTGTCTTAGAGTGACAAATTGCCTATTGATGGATTTGAGAATGTATTATTCTCCCATCACATGGTACAGGCATCTGCTTTCAAGTGGTAGAAGTAACCCACGAAAGGTAACTGTTTACCGTGTCAGGTCATAGTTTTGGAAGGAAGGAAAGAAAAACAGTAAAGTATCATGAGGTGACACTTGAAGTGTTTGATGCATATTACCTGGCCATTTGAAATCATTTTTGATATGAATATTTGAAGAATCACACAAAAATCTACATGTGCAAAGAAGTTTGTTTCCCATTAAAGAGATTCAAATGGTGGATAATACATTTAAAAAATGCTCTATAGAGTATTGTTGACAAATATATATAAGTACAGGTGAAATTTATTGGATGACTTCTTCAGAATTACTTCACGGAATCCAGCCTTGCTTGTGTACAGTGTGGGCCGTGAGTGTGACCTGACCTGTGTGCAGATTAACTTTTCTCTGGGAAAAACCAAGAACTGCCTCTGGATTGACATCTCAGTGCATTTTGCAGTGTGTCCTCATCACTCATTGGCATGTTTGCTACCCAGCTGTTATGAAAACAGAGCAACAGCCTATTTCAAGAAGGTGCTTGTAACAGACCAAAGGCCAGGTAGCTGGCCTTGCCTTCTGCACTCCTTCCTCCTCACGATGCGCAGTGAACGGAGCTGCAGCATCAAAGCACCTCCTGTGCAAAGGCAGTTATTATGAGAGCCTCGCTAAATACAGAAGTTGTTTGTTCTGAATGACAGAAATAAGTATTGACCAGTTTACCCCTACATGCTTCAGATTCTCGGTGGGGAGCGTAATGTGTTCTTTCCACATTCCGCAGCCAAGCTTTTCTGCCTCAACAAAGCATGTATTATGCACACTTCTAGCCATAATACCGTATACTTAACTGTATGGAAATACAAATTTGGCTGTGCTCTTTAGCTTTACCTTTCCTAGAGCTATAAACGGTGCTGTGTCGTGGCTGGTGGGAAGCACTCGAAAGGCAAGGCGGTCGGTCTTCTGCAGTGTTCCTTTGTGCTTTAGGGTAATATTTTCTCTTCTGGCTATTTAAAACTGCATATTTTAGATTCTCCTTTCTAAAGAGCTACCCACCCCCTTCCCACCAAAGCCTCAAGAATCTTAAAGTCCCTAGTACTTCTTGAGTTCTGGTCAGTTTTTCCAATGAGTCAAAACCAAATGTTTGCCTGACATTGTGGGATCCATGTTGTAGGGAAAAATTCCGCCCAAAGTATCTTTCTTGTTTGGCCTTGTCCTTTCTTGTCTCATGCAGAGGGGTCATCTGTGGAGCTTAGATGTCTGCTTGACAACCTTAAATGTAAGACATGGGCTTCCTGCTGTTCCCTATACCGCTGGGGGTGGAGCTGGTTTCAGGACCCCAGGGAGCCTGGGGTAGGCTCACAAAACCCCTATTGTTCCATTTCCTTGTTCCCTTACATACCTTAAAATTCTCTATTCTTTGGGTTCATCAACAGCGTCCTTCACTGTTCAGCTCTAGACTTGGTTCTTAGACCAGCATTGTGTATTTGCTGATTTCTCAGGCACCATCACTTGAATCTTTTTATCCCAACTTCCTTATATCTTATTTTTCAAACTCATAAAGTATGCAATAGGGCTTTACATGTCTTCTGCTTGTGTTCTTTCTTGTACCACCATTTTGTGAGGAAGTCCATCGGGTCCCTGAAGAGCACAGACTCTGTTTTCTAAGGCCAAAAGTAAAAGGATAATGCCAAAGAAATGTGACTGGACTTCACCCTTAAAAGAGCTGGAGCAAAACTGTCAGTGATGGTGGGACTGTTTTCTGTTTCCACAGTCCAACACACTGTCTATTGGCTATAAATGGCCAGTGAATTTTCAAAACATAGCTAGTAAGGACAAGAAACTGCACTGGTCACTTTGTATCCTTTAAATTTACCATATTGGCAGAAACTGGAGCTTACCTGCAGAGGCGGGCAGGTATAGGTTATCAGATAAACACATCCCCACCACCGTGTTCTTTAAACAGGGCTGTGCCCAAGTTCATGAAAAGGATCAAGGTTCCAGACTACAAGGACCGGAGTGTGTTCGGGGTCCCTCTGACGGTCAACGTGCAGCGCACGGGACAGCCCTTGCCTCAGAGCATCCAGCAGGCCATGCGCTACCTCCGCAACCACTGTCTGGACCAGGTGAGGGCCACTGCCTGTGGGTCCCGCCACATCACTCGAGCTCAGCTCCGCGCTTCTCGTCCTGGTTCTGTGGTGAAGGTGTGGCTTCCATCCTGATAGCCAGTGTCTTCTTTCCAAAGGTTGGACTCTTCAGAAAATCAGGTGTCAAATCCCGGATCCAGGTTCTGCGCCAGATGAATGAGAGTGCGACGGATTGTGTCAGCTACGAAGGGCAGTCTGCGTATGACGTGGCAGACATGCTGAAGCAGTATTTTCGCGACCTCCCTGAGCCACTGATGACAAACAAGCTCTCAGAGACCTTTCTGCAGATCTACCAGTGTGAGTGCCCTTGGGTCTCAAGATCGTGGACTTTGGGAGAAAATGGGACCAACTAAATCTTATAGCTGTCTTTGATGTTGTTATTTTGACAAGAGGACCTGTCTGGTGACCTTCTTAGAACATTCTTCCTTGCCTCTTTGGGTGGGGAACAGATTTCTAAATACTTATTGAATTAGGAGAATATAAATTGCCCTCGGCATTAGACTCTAACGGCTGGGGCAGTTGCCTATTTTTACCTTCCACTCCAGCTTCTTTTATTTGTTTCTAGAACAGTGTTATCTAAGATGCTCAGATAAAGAGCAAGTACCAAAATTGATCAGTTTCTACTGCCTTCTCTCTCAATTGTTTTACATCTCTCTAGCAGGCCCGTTGTATTTAAAATTTCACAGGTGTCTGAGTGTTTCATCTCCCTGTAAAATGAATAAATAATCTTTTTCTGTTATTCATCAGAATCCCTGCCAGAAATACTTGGGAAAACAATACCCATGCCCTTCTCACTTTTTAGAAAGGCTTAAAGCAAACAGTTGTTGAAATTAATGATCAAGATCAGGATTATAGCTTTTACAGCCGTGTGTTTTCCTTGGCTCAGAGTGGTATTACAGCAATGTGATTTAAAAGCAGCTTCTCTTAACGCTGAAGTTGTCTTCAGAGCTGGCGTGTTGGACTTCATTTTATGAGAAATGAAGCTGTTCTGGATTATTTCATTATTTGTTTTATCTTTTCATATTTTATGAAAACACAGGCCACATTTTCCCCTCCAAGGTATTTGTTATGTATTGTAACCATAGAGCTGTTTAATCAGTGTGTCCTATGGTACTGCATTTGAGTGACTTGATATTTTTTCCACTACTCACTTTTCAAAAGGTTTGTCTAGTAAAGGAAACCCAAATATTGGGTTCAGCATTTCCTAATATAGATCACTGTGTAGGTTTATTTGCCTTTTATGTATTTGCATAATTATATACACTTCTATAATCTTGTCATGGTGTGTTGTCTAAAAGTTAAGAAATTACCAGACAAAGCAATCTGTTGTTTAAACTTACTAAATAGTCTTAACAGTTTCTCCCATTTGAAGAATGAGCAACTCAGTTAAAATTCTGGACATCTAAAGACAGCGAACCTTTTATTAAAGTCAAGACTAAGAGATCTCAGTTCTTGTCCTCTTGCGTGTAGATATGACTTCACTGAAACTAGAGGCTGATCTTATAATGATTTCAATAACTGAGATTGTAAATTGTGGATTTTTTAATGGACTCACAGAAGGCTTTTGTTCTGTAAACTAAAAGTACAGGAATCATCTGGAACTAACGTCTGAGGTGGATTTAGGAGTGGATTGGTATTTTATGTTTGAAAATTTTTAGCTCCTGCAAGAGGCAGGAAATACTTGAGGCTGGGAATGCTGGTGGCAGTCCATAATTTCTTCCTTATTAACCTCTAGTAATCTCTTTGAAAATGCTTGTTCCGTATTTGATACTGACGTTTGCCCTGAGACATTTCCCTGCCATGAAAGTGGAAAATCACTGAGCCTGTGCCGCTGCTTGTGCCCTGCAGATGTTCCCAAGGACCAGCGCCTCCAGGCTATTAAGGCCGCCATCATGCTCCTGCCTGATGAGAACCGTGAAGTTCTCCAGACACTCCTGTACTTCTTGAGTGATGTCACGGCCGCTGTGAAAGAAAACCAGATGACTCCCACCAACCTGGCTGTGTGCTTGGCGCCTTCCCTCTTCCACCTCAACACCCTGAAGAGAGAGAATTCCTCTCCCAGGTACAGGTCAGATGGGAGGTGACACATGCTCTGTTCTTCATAGGTGGCCATGTCTCCTGGAGCTGCCACTGGCTTCTTATCTAAGTCAAGTGAAACTGAGACCTCCTTCATGCATGGTGTGGGGCTGCTACACTTCACTTCCTTTCCTCTCAATCCTTTCTAGAAAGTGTACCTTAGTAAGTCTAGCAATTTCTTAACAACTGAATTTTGAGAGAAAATACAGGCTGGTGCTTTGACATGGCTACTCTTTACTCTGAGGCAAATGATAATGTCACTGTACTTTCTGCCAACAAAGAACCATGCAGATTTACTAGTCTAAAAGCCTGAATGGAGGGTCCCTGTTGTCTTTGCCTCTGCCTGGTCAGTGAGCCAAATTTTCTAGCCTGTGCCCCACACTGAAACAAGCAGATTCTACAGAACAAGGTGGGGAACATTGAGCCTCAAGGTTTCTCCTACTCAGGGTCTGGCCTGCGTCAATAACACTGTAAAAAGTTCTGCCTAGAATACCTGTATACAAATGGGAGAGGCTGTGGAAAGGCAAGGAATCTGAAAAATAACCAGAAAAGGGGCTGGGGACTTAGATCAATGGCACAAGTGCTTCCCTGGCAAGTGTGAGGTCCTGAGTTTGATCTCCAGTGCCAAAAATAAATAAATAAATAGATAGATAAATAGATAAATAAACAAATAAGCAAATAGCAAAAAAGGTGGTACTCATTAGGCACACATTCATGACTCTTCACTTAATCACTTAACAATCGTAGCAGGTGAAGAACTTGAGTATCTGGGGTCCATAGGAAGAAAGTGAGATGAAAGAAAAGATCAACTCAGTCACTTGTCTATTTCTGGTAGGAAGAAATGACAGAGCCAATCTGACCCTCTAGCTTACATGAGTAATTCATGCAAGGAACTCTTGTTGAAAGGTAAAAGGAAGTAGAGAATAACTGGACTGACCCCCCCCCATTAAATCCTCCAGCTGTTCCCTCTCTCAGATCTAAAGGAACCTACAGCCTAATTATGCTGGTTGAAGTATGCTTTGTTCCTGAAAGCCTACAATGTTTTACATACCCTTTTATCTAGTTCTAAATGTTTGCTGAGGCATTGCACCTTTAATGGGATAGAAAACCAGAGAGAAGTAGGAGATAAGAATAAGACACCACCTCCAGGAAACAATAGAAATATCCCTCACCTGTGAGAGGGGGTCCTGTTTATTTAAATAGTAAGAAGGGGGACTGGCAGACACCCAGTATCCCCACTCCACACCCTTCAGAAATTTTCTTTTTTCTCAGCAGTCACAGTCCTTCTAGGCTGTGTGACAGGAACCTGTTTAATCAAATGGCTTTAATTAACCTGGATTTCATTACAGACATGTCTCTTTAGTGATGTTTGTGTGTGAGAGAGCTGGCAAAACTGAGAAATTCTGGTGAACAAAATAAAAGATCTCTTAATTCAATTTCCATACCAAAACAAAAACAAAACAAAAAAACAAGGTCTCTTAAACCACTTAACAACCAATAGGCCCCAGGAAAATGTTTTTTTTTCTTCCCTTGCAGTTTCCATGAATTATATACTGATGAAAAATGCATCCATATTTTATTCATTCCCTCCTTTATTTCTTCTATCTAGGGTTATGCAAAGAAAACAGAGTTTGGGCAAGCCAGACCAGAAGGACCTGAATGAAAACCTAGCTGCCACTCAAGGGCTGGCCCATATGATTGCAGAATGCAAGAAGCTTTTCCAGGTAAGGAGGTGGGATTGTGAATGGGACAAAATTATAGGCTTGATACTTGCTCTTGTGTTAGCAAAAAGTCTTTTCTATGGCTGGAGACTATACGCACACCTGAAACCATCTTACTCATACATATTTATGTATATAGTCATCAAAAAGTCAGTAAAGTGCAATGACATTGCCTAACCCATACCTCTTTACATTAAAAAAGGAAAGGTAACAGATTGGCACTAAAATTCTGTTATCTGAGAAACATGCTTTGATCTATGTGACCCCTGTTTTAGTTACTTTCCCTCCTATTCTAACTTTGCAAAGAAAAAGCCTTACATAAGAATAGGTGTTTTAGGCATGTTTGTGAAGCTACTCTGTCTGTGTCTTCATGAACTCTGTGAAGTCGGGAGGGACCACCCTCCCAACACCGTCAGAGGGTGATCTGCCTGTACCACTTTGAGGATCCAGGCCATCACTTCTGCCCACTGATGGACACTGAGATTGGACACACGTTTGTGTCTCCTCCCAGGTGCCTGAGGAAATGAGCCGATGTCGCAATTCCTACACAGAACAAGAGCTGAAGCCCCTCACACTGGAGGCGTTGGGACACCTGAGCAACAGCCAGTCTGCTGACTACAAACACTTCCTGCAGGACTGTGTGGACGGCCTGTTCAAGGAGGTGAAAGAGAAGTTTAAAGGCTGGGTCAACTACTCCACTTCTGAGCAGGCCGAGCTGTCCTATAAGAAGGTAAGTGTCTCACCGCTGACCACATCTGTATACTTGTACTCAAGACTTGGGTGCATCAGAGATAAGACTCCTTGGAAATCTTTAGTGCAGACCCAACCTTAGAGAGCAAGGCAGGCATGTGATTCAGATCTCCAGGTAAGAGTGGAAACCAGTCATCCGAGGACAAATACTCATTTCTACAGAATCAAACTAGCATTTCCTAAGTCAAGGTGTGTGTGTGTCTTGTCTGAACACTGAGGGATGCATCGTCTTTATAGGTGAGTGAAGGACCCCCTCTAAGGCTCTGGAGATCCACTATTGAAGTCCCTGCTATGCCTGAGGAAATCTTAAAGCGCCTACTGAAAGAGCAGCATCTATGGGATGTAGACCTATTGGATTCGAAAGTGATTGAAACCCTGGACAGCCAAACTGAAATCTATCAATATGTCCAAAACAGTATGGCACCCCACCCCGCTCGGGACTACGTGGTATTGAGGTGAGCTCTTCCAAATTGATTATTATGCACAAATGGCTAAATATCAGAACTGAGCCTATATGTCACTGACTCTTATAAGATGGTTACTTAAAATGAAACATAGGCCTCTAGAAACATGGTGAACCCTTCCAGATATAGAAAATGGATCTACATTTATTCCAACAGGACATTCATCACTCAAAATGCTTGGAACTCCTTTGGAGCTCAGAAAGAAAGACATTGAAGTTAGTATGCTCTTTGATAGCAGATCTTCATCCCTTTTAGGATAGATTTTTCTGGTTAGAAATAGCTAGTGAATGAATAAACCAGGAAATAACATTTAGATCTCAAGCAAGATGAGGTTAATGCTGATTTATTTGGGATTCATAAAAATCTCTGGAGACATTATTGAAAGAGGAATTCCACAAATATTTGAGGAAATGTCATATCGTTTATCCAGAATGTTTCAAACAGAGCAGTGTTTGTTTAGATGTCCATGTTCTAAGGCATTCATGAAATGTAACAATGGTTTTTTAACAACGCTTTCCATTGGTTCTTGTGTTTGCCAGCTTTCTGTCACTGTGATAAAATACCTGATAAGACAACTTAAGGAAAGATTTATTTTGGTTCATGGTTTCAGAGGTTTCAGTCTATGGTCTATTGGCTCCATTACTTTGAGCCTTAGGTAAAGTAGAACATCATAACAGCCGGATGATGTGGAAAGAGGAGACTGCCTGCGCATTTCATGTCAGCCAAGAAACAGGGAGAGAGAAAGAGATCACATATAGTCCCCAAAGACATATCCCTGTGCCCTTCAGCTTGGCCTTACCTCCTGTTTGTATCACATCTCACATCTTAATAATGCCACCAAATGATGAATCCATCAATGCATTAACCCACCCATTACGTTAGACCCCTCGTGAGCCAATCACCTTCCATAAGCCCAACCTTTAAACACATGAGCGTTTGATTGACATTTTAGATCCAAATCATAACAGTTCTCTTTTTCAAGAAATGACTGTCTGAGCATGTATGCCCTCAGTAGCGGGGACTCTATGTGGAGTGACTTATCCTGAAATCTGTATGTGGTGGTCCAGAGGATGCCATTTACCCAGTATGTGTCAGGCATGGCACTGAGTCTAGCTCTGAACCGTCTCTTCTGAATAAGGCATCATTTTCAATTTGGCTTTCAAGAAATCCCACCTTCTGCCTCTGTTTTGTCTCCACAGAACCTGGAGGACTAATCTACCCAAGGGAGCGTGTGCCCTTTTACTCACCTCTGTAGATCACGACCGGGCACCTGTGGTGGGTGTGAGGGTTAATGTGCTCCTGTCCAGGTATTTGATTGAACCCTGTGGGTCAGGAAAATCCAAACTCACCTACATGTGCAGAGCTGATTTAAGGTATGTTCTCATTCTGACTTTTTGTGTGATGCAAAGAATGACTTACACAAATATATCACTGTATCTTGTTGACATCAGTAAGAGTGGTGCTTATAAAGCAACTCCTTTATATATGCTGGTCTTTGTGTACCACCACTGCCTAGTCTGGATCCTTAGAAAGAGTGGTATTAAACCAATGCAACCCCAAATTTAAATGCCACGGGAAGTGATATATTTTCTGCATTTGAACTAGCAAGCAGATATTTCTCATTTTCTGTTCAAACGTGTTTCAGTCGTGTAGAGTGCACATTTAATAGTTGATTAGGCCTATGTCCCACACTCTGAATGAACATATATTCATATCAAAAAATGAGTGGAATGCAGCAGTGACAGGCCAAAAAAAATTGAACTTTTGAAAACTCTACAAACTGTCTCCTACTTTAAATAAATTTTCCTTTGAAATCTTCCGACTCACTAGTTGTTCAGGAATCCATGTGATCTGTTTCTTAGGCATACGCCAAAGGCTTTAGGGAGCAGTTTCATCTAACGTGTATGACCAATATGTTGTTCCATGGAAATTTCTAGTTCCAAGTGTAGTGGACATGCCAGGAGGTCACTTGGAGATAAACAAATAACCTTTCCTTATACATTTTCTCTATCAAAAAAATAGAAGGGCAACCTGAGGGTGTAGCTCTGTGGTATAACACTTTCACACAAGGCCCTGAGCCTGATCTTGGGCACCAAAGAGGGAGAGGGAGAGAGAGAGAAATGGGATGTATTCAGGACTACTTTCACCTTTACATCAGAGCTTTCTAGCTTAAATCCATGCACTGTTTTTCTTTTCTGCAATAGGGGCCACATGCCGGAGTGGTACACCAAATCTTTTGGACATTTGTGTGCAGCTGAAGTGGTAAAGATCCGAGACTCCTTCAGTAACCAGAGCAGTGAAACCAAGGACAGCAAATCCAGGTGATTCTTGAGGCGAAGCATCTGTATCCACCTGGGTGATGTCTTAGAACTCTGCCAGTCCTTGGAAGAATTGGTCTGCGGCTGATCCTGAAACAAGTACAAGTTGGAGTGTAGGGATTGACTCTAGCCATTTGATACATTTTAAAAGCTGCTTCCTGTTTGTTTTAGGTCTACGTTCTAGATCTTGACTGGAATATATAAGACTGTGCAAAAGAAAAATGTACTTGTATTCTTATTCAAATTGCTTCTGAGAAGCAAAATTCTAAATACATTATGGAAGATAATGAAGATACTTCATTCTGTTGTGATATCGGTGTATGTGTACCTATGTCATGTATTTGCAGTGTGTTGCGGGACTGGTGTATCCACTGGAATAGTTGGTACTCTGACATGTTTTCTCACTGAGATGAGCAAAGAAGGTTTGCACAGAGGAGTGTGAATGTGTGTTTGTCGCGGGTTGAATGGCATGGATGTGTAAGTTGGAATACGGTGTCTGGCACACTGAGATGCCTCTGGGAAGCATGTTGATGCCCCAGGCTCAGTTTAACCTGGACTATCTGACTACCCATGGATTCATTCAGAAAAGACCCGACACCTCTGTCTGTTTATTTTTTTTTCCAGGTTGTTAAGCATATTCTTTCTCCATCAACCTCTTCGCTACCTTAAAAGTAATCATAGATTATTTTGATACTCATTTCAAATACAGTTTGTTTCTAGATTTGATTCCAATAATCGAGATGCCGTGTTCGCCAGTAAAGATTAGTCAGAGAGGAGTGTCCTCCACCCTGTTCTCACTGGCTCCAAAGCATAGGTTTTGTTTTTTGTTTTTAAAAGGGAAGTAACAACTAAACACTCAAAAATTTATTCCTGAATTAAACATCAAAGCTGTGTATCTGTTGCAGTTCTTTATAGTTTCATGTTTATAGCATAAGCTCTTTAAGACACTGTGCACATCGTGCATAGACATAGGAAACGGTCCCCCAAGGAAATGTCTGTAAATTTCACTATTTAATCCTGGCCTCTGCTTTTTATTTTTTTATTTTTTTTGTAACTGTTAACAGCATTCTTGAAAACTGCACATATTTATTAATTGGGGTCTGTCCTTATCAGCAAACAGCTTTCTAAACTTTTTATTTTGCTTTCTCTACATTCTTTATTTTCCTTTATAATGCCCTTGAAATATATGTTAGGAACATTGGGAAGTAGTAATCATATTGAAAAGAAACCAGCTCAGCATTTTGGAAGGGTGGTCTTTATACAGGTTCTACTGGAATGGTCAAGGTTGACTTGAGACAGTATTAGTAAATTTATTTTGTATGGATCAAAAGTGAATAATGTATGAATGAGAGTTGTAAGAAGGATTTTTATTTTGTTATAATGTATTTTAGTTACCATTATCAGTGTTATTTCAGAGGTTCTTTGAAGAATTTTGGGCGTCAGATTAGAGTTTTAAAATTTGAGTATTTTGGATATCAGTGTTCCTTGTGAAGATATACTTATATATTCAATTTTGATGGCTTCCAGATTTGTAAGATTGTATGTTGTATATACCATTCTATTAAGAAACATGTACACATGTCTGTCCACTCTGCTTTCAGACATAGATAAAGCATGATAAAAATTATTATTTAAAATATATTTGTATTTATACCTCAGATATTCTTTTGGGTTTTGTACCTCAAGGCCTTTCCCCCCCTTTATTGTAAATACACTTTACATGAATATAGTCTAAGTGAAAAAATAAATAAAAGGAAGTTTATAATTTGCTCTATATCTGTACAGAGTATAACCAGTAAGTGCACTATTAAATGTTTAACATGAGGGAAAAGAGTCTGGCCTTCTTTCCTTTGTATTACATCTTACTTCCATTTCTTAAAAGCACAGATTGCAAAATGTAAGAATGTAAGTGTCAACTAAAATCAAAAGGTGTGCTGAAGAAAAAATTGGATTATGAATCATTCCAAACCAAACTGCAACTGAGCCACTCCTCAAAACAGGAAATCCTGGCTAAGGTTCAGGAAGCAGAGATGCTCTCCAAGCAAAGGTCCCACTAGGGAATCATGCTGAAAAAGTTGTGAGAATGAGCCAGGACAAAGCAAAGACCCTCATAAGCAAAGCCAAGGTGTCCAATTCATTGCACAAAAGGTCTTTTTCCCACTGCTTAGCTTCCCAATTGAAAGAATGCCTTACATCTTTGACAAGAGAAGAATTCAAAGGATGCGAACATTTTCAAGAACTCAGTTTATGTCACTTGTGCTCTGTCTTCACAACTTACCCATGTGACTAACTGCCTAGATTGTAAGCTCTTTGAGGGCAGGCGGCGCATCTCCTCCACATCTTTATAATCCTCCACGGCAACTGTCAGTGTTTTGTACTTGTAGGCACCTAATAAATTTATTATTTGCTGAAGTCAAGTGGTTGCATTAGCTACTATTATTTCAAAGGGAATAGAATGTAGGTTGTCATTGTCCCTCAATGCTCACTTTGGCTCACTGCTGCCTTACTGGAGATCACGCGGGCTGGAAGTCAAACTTACGAGTTCTTGCAGTCAAAACTGTGAAGAAGGGTAACAATACCAAATATCATGTGTACTGATTCTAGATTAGACAAGTTCTTTGTAGTGGCTTTTTGTTTTAATGGATGTACTGGTGATCAAATGCAGGTAGTGTATGCTAGGCAAGCGCCAAGCACTGAACTATATACCTGCAACCATTTTGTAATGGAATTTTAACCAATGTTATTTCTTTCAAGCACTGTGATACCTACCTTGGAAGAGGTTTTATTTCCACAGTTCTTATTTTTGGGGTAGAAAGGTGGGAAAAATTCAAACATAATTTTTAAAGACATGTGCCAAAGGCATTTATTTATTAGGCTCTGCCTCTAGACCTGGTTTCTTCAGAACTGTATAAAATAAAGATCAAAATGTCTTAGGCCAGAATAACCCATCCTTTACTTGCCCAGAGAACCTTAAACGCCTAAAATTACTAACAGGTTGTACACATGTCACTCTCACGATAGAGTAGATTCTCTGATAGGCATCCACTGTGGCTTTAGATTGCTTTTGTCACATCAACAATTCATTTAGTGAGTTATTCTCCACTGAAGTCTGCCCTCACAGATACTTAAAGATGATGATGCATGTCATACAGTGAGCAAGGACAGGTCCTTAGGCCCTCAGGACAGAGAGATAAGGACTTCACTAAACAAAGCTCAAGGCAGTTGTCACACAAGGCATGCTACTTAGCAATTTGTAAATGAATAAATTGGTAACATCAAACAACATCAAATGGTTCTTTGGTAAATTTTTTTTTCAGGGCTGTAGAAAAACAAGTGAAATTTTTGAAAAGAAAAATGCAAAGAAAATCTGAGGAAGCAAATGACCCAAAACCAGTGCTTTCCAGCCATATTAGGTAGACATGTGCAAAGAAAAGGGGCTTAAGAGAGCTAATGTGGGATTTCACAGCTATATTCAGGCATCTTCACACAACTTTTGTTAACTTTTAAACACTTATTTAAGACTGAAGCATGGTTCTTTTCACCACTGTATGTCCAGAATGTGGTTTACAGAATTAATGACAAATCAAAGTCTTCAGATCCGGATAAAGTAGAACTGTGATTCCAGCTTAAGTCCACTACTCCAGACCACCGGGCCTCTACTAATCTTTCCCTCAAAGGGAGACAAATTTCTCAGCGCCAATGCACTTTGGTTTCTGTATCAGAAGAACTAGGAAATGATGCTCTATACGTACGACTAGAGATCCAAACAGCCACATTAGGGGCCCAAAGAAACTTAAGTTATTCTGTCATGTCATTACTTAGATAGATAATTAAGGAGAAATTAAATAAGACAAAGGTGAGGCAAAAGAGTCATTCAGGGTTGCTGCTGAAGTAATTTGTAGTTCTTTCCAGTAAATTGAACAAATTATTTCAACTATACAAAGATTCCCTTTATCTTTGTGCAACCTGGAAGGGGATCATCGGTCTCCCCATTGGCAGGCATAGACCAATTAGCGTGTCTGACTGTAATCCTTGATCTCACATTTCTTTGTGGGTTCAAGGGAGCATCTACTTACAGGCTTCTTATCTTGTAGTGCAGCACAAGAGTTCTGGTCTTCTGACTGCAAGACCTCAGTATCTTCCAGCCACACCAGAATATTACCAAGTCCTGTTGAGATATATGATGGTGTTACAAAAAGCAAGGGTTGTGCAAATAGAAAGAAGCATGAGTGAAAGCTAAGTAGAACTGAGCCCAGCTGCTCTACCCCACCTGCCCGTTGAAGCATACATCAAGGATTTGAAAGCAGAAATCCTAAACAGTGAGATCATGGTGTGCATGTCACCATGGTGTTCTATCAGGGTGAAAGTTACATAATAAATTTAAATTCCGCTTATTCCATTTGCCTGAGGAATGCAAATTACGAGAGACCTGAAGAGCCAGTGGCAGGAGAAGCTCAGGTAGGTCTGCAAGGTGCACAACTGCAGTATGTTCAGACCCATTCTTGAGGGGAGATGATCAGTCTTTTGCAGGCAGGGAATTTGCAAAATCATGTTAGCAGCTGTAACTCAAAGTACTTACCTGTAGTGTGTATATGCAGCTCCCATAGGAGCAACCAGTTTGCCTGTCTGGACCCAAAGCTGTATTGACACCTACAGTGTAATACCTCTTTATATAGATTCTTTTAATCTCATAGGAGTTTTAAAATGGGAAGGGGGTATGCCAGGGCTAGAACTTCTACTACTCATGGGGGATTCTCATTTCTTTTTTTCTTTTCTGTTAAGATATAAAAAAGCAGGGCCGGGGATTTAGCTCAGTGGCTTAAGCGCCTGCCTGGCAAGCGCGAGGTCATGAGTTCGATCCCCGGTACCAAAAAAAAAAAAAAAAAAAAAAAGATATAAAAAAGCTTAGAAAGGGAAAGACCTACTCTTCTTAACCCTGATGATTTGGAGGGGAAGAGGCTTGCTGTGTATATATCTCACACTGGTCTTAAACCTGCTGGGTAACTCAGGCTGCCCTGGAAAGTATGATCCTGGCCTGGTTCTGAGAAAGGCTTTCATCAAGCATGATGAGCAATTTAACTCCTATAAAAATAGATTCCAATTGTTTCTGAAAGCTTTGTAGGTTACAGATGTGTTTGTTACTGTCTTTTTAGCTTTCAGTGTTGGGGATTGAACTTGCTAGGCCAGTATTCTACCATTCAGCTATCCCTATCCCTGGTTCTAGGTACTTTTAAAATACAAATGCTTTTTGTAAGAGAATGAATGAACTTCTTGACAGCTGCAGCAAAACCACATGTGTACATTAAGTCTGTAACATGCCAGGTAATGGGATGAATGCCTTATGACAGCTAATAGTTCATTTAAATCTCAGCAGTCCTTTGAATGAGAGCCTACTACTTCAATTTCATGGACGAAAAAGTCCTAACAAGACAAGAAGGCCTTGAGAAACAAAATAGCTGTGTAACATTTTCAACTCAAGAAATTCTGGAGCTGCACTTAACAGTACTGTCCTATGAGTGCAGTGGTCCATACGCGCCCTATCTAGTACGATAACCACCAGTACATGTACTTGGTGAGCCCTGGAAGTATGACTAAGTGTGACAAATGAGCTAAATCCTAAGTTAAAGTAATTTTATTACTTTAAATTTGAATAGATGCATATGGCTAGAGGCAGTTGTATTGGACAGTGCAGTGGTCAACAGAAAGATCTAAGTGTATTTCTAAATGATCTAATTCTTATCTTCTCTTTATGCTTATAATTTTCTTCTAAAAGAAATTTTAAAATATGGTAAATATTAGTAAGGATATGGCTGGCTACATTTCGGTTCAAATATACCCACTCAACATTTCAGCAGCTGCAAGTCTAACACTGCATCTTGTCCACTCCATAGCCACCTTCTGGGTCTCACAAGCTCGAGGTGAATGACAATGACCTCTTTGTTTGCTGCCGGAGGATGTGTACAACTCCAAACCGGAGATAAAGATGTTGTTGACCTGAAAGAATGCCTATTAATTCAGAATACTTTCCTTGGCTTGCTGGAAGCAAAGGGACATTCACAGACATTGCTGTTCCAATATCTCCCTGTTGCCCCTTCTTCGGATGCGCTAGTAGCTTCATTCGCTGATCTCTGGTGTCACGTTGATGAGACTGGCCATTCAGCCGCAGGTATCAGGGCTCATAGACTTCTTCAGTGAAATGAATTTGGGGTCCTGGTGCTATGGTTTAGATATTTTGGGGAGGGGGATACATGGCTTTTGCTATGAGCTATAACCCTACCTCTTCTTTTTTTTTTTGAGTTTTTATTTTGAGACAGGGTCTCACTAATTTGTTAAGTTGTTCAGATTGGACTCAAACTTGAGATCTTCCTGCCTCAGCATCTCAGAGTGCTTGGATTACAAGTGTGCACCACCATGTCCAGCTGTTGTCTGAATCTTAAACTTAATGCAAAGACTCATATGTGAATTGCTTGCTCTCCAGGATGGTGCCACTGGGAAATAGTAGAAACTTTTAAAAGGTGGGTCCTAGTGAGAGCTGGGAGCTGCCCTAAAGGTGATTGTGGGTCCTATCCCCATCCTCTTCCTCTCACATCACAGCAAGGAGATGAACAACTTCGCTCCCCCCACACTCCCACCATGATGTGCTGCCACAGGTCCAGGGCAAAAGGGTTAACCTGTCTTGACCTAAAATCTCCAAAACTATGAGCCACAATAAACATTCCCTCTTTATACACTGATTAGCTCAGATATTTTGCTACAGAAACAGATTAACATACCAAGTTTGGTAACAAGATATTTGCACCAAAACCTCGTGGTGACAAGGCTGAAACAAAGGCACATCTTCCACAGTCTATCTAGTTCTTAGCTTTTTCCCTCCAAAGCATTCTTCATTATATTTCTTAACATGCACCACTCTTTTCCAAATTTTCAAAGATTAACAATAGAAAATACTATTAACTTACCAAGAAGTAATGTATTCATGCTCTTATTTCCAGCTCTTATACATATTATTTACAACTACTAATCCAAGCTGGAAGCTTCTTAGAAAGGAGTGTAAAATAACTTTTACTGACATATAATGTGAGAGTTCACTCTGAAAAACAACTTTCCAAGAATTTTAAAGTTGAAAGTGGCCATTCACAGACTTCAAGGGGAGAGAACCAGGCCTCACAAGGAGGTGATCTCTGCCTAGAGACCAATGCCATGAGTGAGCCACTGCTGCAGCAGGTACAGCCAGGCCCAAGCTTCTCTCTGTGAGTCAGCGCCATTTGCAGACTGTGGTGGGAAAGAACAAGGCCTCACCAAGAATTGATCCCCACCTAGAAACCATAGTATTTTCATTGTTTTGTTGGTCGGGTTTTATTCTCTTTTCTTTTGTTTGATCATGTTAAATATGATGGTATGAGCAGCTATTTAAATGATAGCAAGACATATTATGGTAGCCATTTTGGATTTATTATTGGCTTGTTTTGAAGTACTTTATTGCATTCACTGTTTTTTTTGTTGTTGTTAATTGTTTCTATTCTGTTCTGTTCTGTTTGACTCTTACTATGTCCAAAGGTATCTGCAGCTATTTTGAAGACAACAAAAGGCATTATGGTAACTATTGTTGATTTTGTAAGGTTTTAAAGTCCTTATCACTTATACTGTTTTATTTTAATTGGTTTTATTCTGTTTTATTTTCCTTGATTTTATCCTCTTTAAAATAAAATCTAAAAATTTTTTAAAAGTTGAAAGTAACCCAAGGTCTATAGCTCACTGAGGTCTCTCTCCTCCCCAGCACTTGGTGCAGAGATGAATGGTTAAGGAAATATGGGTTTAACATTTGTTCTGGAAAAACAAGATTTTCTTACTTCCAGGGCTAACAGAGCTAGGCTAAATTGTCTTCCAATAACAAAGATAGCTGAGCTCTTTTCTGTTGTAGTGTTCCAAAATGTAAACATGAATAGATTGCTAATAACATTCCAAGGAAGCAGGAAATTCAAAGTTCACAGTCTGTAAGGATTACTAGCGTGAGAAAAAAAGTGGAATTCCCTGGAAATGGGAAATCTTGAACCATCTCTAAAAGCTGGAGACTATTTCATCCCAAGACCCCAAAATGCTCAAATGTGTCTTAGGGAAAGAAAAGAAGGTGCTAAATTTTCAGAGGAAAAACAACCTGGCCAGTAAGGCAGGATGCAGATAGTGTTTTGGGTTTGCTTTAGGATTTTTGTCTTTTTTTCTTGTTGATTTGTTGTGCGTTGAACTATTTAATGTCACAAAGACTCTTTGATCTGATTAGTTTAAGCCATGATGGTACCACATGCACTTTCAGGTGGCCTTGCACCCCAAGAGTTCCACCAGTCCTATTTATGATTTCTCATTTTGCACAAATGACTGCAGTGTATCGTTCAGTGTGAGATCCAGCTGCCTTTCACAGGACCAATGGCCATTTAAATTTCAGGATCACACTTTTTGGTGACTGTTGAACAGTAGCGTTTCACGCTATAGCAGATCTAACAGAATAAGAAAGTGGCTTCAAAGACTAATAGCTCTATTTATTTGCTTTCATCCACTTTCTGGATTTCTCTGATCCTAAACCCAGTTCATCCCAAGAAAAATACAAATGGAGATAAAATCAGGAAACACAAGGAATGGTGCTTCCAAATAAAACAAAACCCTTATTTAAGCAACAGAAGAAGAAAGGAGTTGTATAGGTGGGAAGCAAACAAAAGAAGGCCCGGTGCAAAGTTTCCAATTACCAAAATACACTCACAAAAAAGGTGTGACAGTGTGGGTCACACCTTTGTGTTTGGACTCCTTGTTTTAGGTTGCCTTGTGGAATACAATTTCTTACTTCAATGCTCTTCTAACCTCTTAGCCTCTTCTTTTCCCAATTTCCAGGTATTCGGGCTCTTCTCACCCTGGACCTTCTTTCTTCATACAAACACCTCATTTGTCTCCTGTGACTTTCTCTCTGGATTTTTTTAACCAACTTTCTAACTCCTAGGTCCTACCTCAGCCTCCCAGGTGGCCCACTCCCTGTGCCCCATGTCTCCTTCCACTCCATTGCTTCTCTCCTCTTTCTTCTCACACATCTCCCTAAGCATCCCTTTTCCATTCTACACCTCATTCAAAAATGAAGCACCATAAAAACAAAACATGCTTAAAATAGTTTCTTAGGCTTTCTTCGATTTGCAAAGTGGAAGACTCACTTTGTGTTTTTACTGTTTCTATTAATTTTAAAGTATTCAGCCCATCTCTTCTAGACAGGCTAAGGAATTCTTCATCCTGCGCCTCTTCTGCAATGTATAGCTATCAAAAATTGTTATAGAGGGTGTATTATGTGGAGCGGTAAGGTGCTTGGTGAAGAGCTACTGGGTCACCCAGTAAGTGAGACAGAGAAAGAAGACAGCCATAAGATGATACTTAGACACAAGTAGACAACAGGAAATTTTCCTAACAGTTAGAGGACCACATAAGTTGAAAGACAAAGCAGATTTCCTAGTGAAGTAGGAAATAGCAGATGCAGTATGGGAGAGATCCACAGAGGATCTCTATCAGGGGACATGCTTTCCTTTGAGATGGTCAGAAAAGACAGGCTAAAGAAGCCTTTTGATCTAGTGGGACTTGGGAACTCCAGCCAGCGGCACACGTGGGGCCAGGCTAGACCCAGTCCCCTCCCACAATCCTCAACGTCTGGACAGACCACCTTGCAGGAATCAGAAACTCCAGTCAGTGGTGCGGGTGAGCCAGGCTAGAACTGGGCCCTTCCCATGTCCCCGCAGTCCTGGTCACCCACCTCAGGACCTAGGAACTCCAGCCCATGACATGCAGCCCCACGGTCTCACTGCTGCCATCAGAAACACCCCCCCCACCTCCTGGACCTAGTATTGCTGTTGATCTTGAGTTCCCACACCTCCCCCCAAAACCTTGGACTGCAGTGGATTAACCATGCAGTATCGAGGGGAGACTCAGTAAACCCTCACCCAAATAGAACTCAGCATGCATCCATCAGTAAGAAGAGTTTACCCACAAAATAGGAATAGAGTCTGCCACCTTCAGTGGGTAAATAGGAGCAACAGCAAATCCCCTTCCAAAGTAGGCCACAGGCAAACTTGGCAAGTGGATGGGTGAGTCCTTCCTCCACACAGAGAATATCAGGTAGGTTGAGGAGGGTGCCAATAAGGCCTCCCCCAACCTGGAGGAAATTAACGGGCCTGTGGGAAACCCAGTGACACAGTAGGGTCCCAGCTGAGACAAACATTATAAACAGGGAGATCTGGTGACTCTGAACAACCTGAAGACATAATAACAGCAGGACTAGGATTTGATTTCCATCAGTACCGCTAGGCTTGTCAGCCTAGGATGAACATAGGACTCACCCAAAGGCCCTGCAGGAAGAATTAGGGTGACTGGCCTACCTCTTCATTGTGGGACCCAGCAATTGGACAAACATCAACCTTACAGTAGGACCCCAAGATACACATTACCAACAGTTAACAATAGTGGGATTGAAGGACCAAATATTAACTCAAAAGGGGAAAATGGCAAAAAAAAAAAAAGGCAAAATGTAATCTCAAACATCTAGTCCACCAGGAGCAAGTACAGGAGACACTGAAATAGAGGACTTCAAAAGTACCACACTGGAAATCTCTGAAAAGATAACAAGTGAAATAAAAAAACCAATTCCATGAGGCTATAGAGGAAATCAAATTAGAAGTAATCTCTCATGTAAAAACAGAAATAATAACTTTAGTAAGGGAATTGCTCAGTGCAGCTAGAGAATAAATAGATAAAAAGTACAGAAGCATGGGAAACTGATTGAAACCTTGAACAAATAATATAGAAAACAAGAAGAATTCATGAAACAAACTCAAAGAGACATTCAAGAAACAAAAACTTCTATTGAAAGCTAGCAAAACCATTTAAATGAAGCTAAGGATAGAATTTTGGATCTTGAAGACAGGCTCACAATTAGTGATCATGAAAGGACAGAACTTTTAAAAATAACAAAGCAGCAGGAAATGATAATCTGGCAGCTTCAAGATGATGCCAAGAGAAACAAGATAAGCTTCATAGACATCAGTGAAGATGCAGGAGTCAATGCAAATGACATAACTAAAATATTCACAGAAGCAATAGCAAAAGATTTCCCAAACATGGGGAAAAAAATCTGATATGCAGATAAGTGAGGCATACAAACAACAAACAATCACAACCAACAGAAATCTACACCCAGACATATAATAATTAAGATCCTAGGCATGCAACATAAAAACAGAATACTAAAAGCTGTTAGAGAAAAGACACAATTCACCTATCAGGAAAACCCATTAGAATCACAGCAGACTTTTCAGCACAAACCACCAAGTCATGATGAACTTGGAGTGAGGTATTTCAAGACCTGAAAGAAAACAACTTTCAACTCAGACTAATGTACCTAGCAAAACTTTCATTCAAGTCTAATGGAGAAACAAGATACTACCATGACAAAGAAGAACTGAAGAAATTCATGTCCACCAAACCAATCTTAGAGAGAGTATTGAAAGACATACTAGTTAGAGATAAAAATGACCACAATCCCCAGAACAACAACAGAAAGAAACCACCAGGTAGGACAAGCAATTAAACAAGGGGGAAAAGCAAAAAGCAAACAACTGGAACATAACATGGCAAAGTTGAGCCAGTCTATATCAGTGATATCCATAAATGTAAATGGCCTCAATTCACCTATCAAAAGAAATAGGTTGACAGAATGGATCAAGAAACACGATCCCACAATATGCTGTATACAAGAAACACACCTGATCCAAAAGGAAACTCATAGATTAAAAGTCAAAGGATGGAAAACAGTATTCCATTCAGCAGGAACCCAGAAAAAAGCAGGGGTAACTATTCTATTTGCAGACAATATGAACTTCAAACCTAAAATTATTAAAAGAGATAAAGAAGATCACTACATACTAGTTAGTGGAAAAATTCAAGAGGGAGAACTAACAATTATAAATATATATGCACCAAATACAGGAGCATCAACTATATAATACAAATACTAATGGATCTGAAAAAAAATGCAATTATAACAGGGGACCTTAATACCCATTGTCACAAAGAGATAGATCAACTAGACAAAAAGTCAGCAAAGAAATAATAGAACTGAATCATACCTGTCAGCAATTGGACTGAGTAGATATTTACAAAGTGTTCCACCCAAGCACATCAGAGTACACATTCTTGTCAGCTGCACATGTCTCCAAAAGTCTCCAAAATAGACCATATATTATCCTATAAAACATTCTTAAGTAACTTCAAAGGTATTGAAATTATCTCATGCATACTATCTGACCCTAGTGCACTGAAATTGGAAATTAATGGCAAAAGAAATTGCAAAACCTGCATAAATACATGGAAATTAAATAACAACCTTCTGCACAGCCAGTGGGTTACAGACAAAATTAAAGAAGTAATAAAACAATACCTACAATTCAGTGAAAATGCAGAAACAACATATTGTAATCTGTGGGATGCAATGAAAGCACTTTTTTATTTTTAATGAAAAAACTCTTAAGAGGGATATATATAGCAATAAATTGTCATATCAAGAAAACAGAATGAGCACAAATAAACAACCTAATGCTTCATCTCAAGCTTCTAAAAAAGAAGAGCAAGTTAAACCCAGAGCTCACAGAAGAGAGGAAATTGTACAGATTAGAGCAGAAATCAATGCAATTGAAACTTAAAAAACAATACAAAGAATTAATGAATGAAAAAGCTGGGCTTTGAGAGAATAAACAAAATTGACAAACCTCTAGCTAACCTTATCAAGAAAAAGAAAGAAAAAACACAAATTCATGCAATAAGGACTGAAAAGAGGGAAATCACTATAGATCCCATGGAAATTCAAAAGATCATGCATACCTACTTTGAAAAACCTCTACTCACATAGAGAGGAAATGGACAGATTTCTAGAAACATATGAACTACCAAAGCTCAACCAAGAAGATATAGCAATTCTGAATAACCCAGTATCAGCTATTGAAATTGAAAATTAAAAACTTACCAACAAAGAAAAGCCCAGGTCCTGATGGATTCACAGCTTAATTCTACAAGAAATTTAGAGAAGATTTGATGCCAGTACTCCTTAAACTCTTCAATGAAATTGAAAAGGAAGCATTCCTCCCTTAAGCATTCCTGGAGGCAAGTATTACTCTGATACCAGAACCAGAGAAAGGCCCAACCAAAAAAGAGAACTATAGGCCAATCTCACTAATGAACATTGATGCAAAGATTCTCAGTAAAATACTGGCAAATATAATGCAGCAAATCATCAAGAAGATTATACCACACAACAAGTGGGATTCATTCCAGGAATGCAGGGATTGTTTAACATAAACAAATCAATAAATGTAATACACTACATCAGCAGAGCCAAAAGCAAAAACCACAGGGTCATCTCAATATACACGGAAAAAGCTTTTGATAAAGTCCACACATGTTCATGATAAAAACCCTTCAGAAACTCGGAATACACAGTGTCTACCTCAATTTCATAAAGGCCATCTATGGCAAACTAACAGCCAACGTTATACTAAATGGACAAAAACTAAAAGCTTTCGCTCTAAAATCAGGAACAATACAAAGATGTCCACTATCACTACTCCTATTCTATATAGTTCTAGAAATATTAGCCAGAGCAATCAGACAAGAGGGAGAAATAAAAGAAATAAAGATAGGAAAGGAAGAAGTTAAATTATCACTATTTGCAGATGACATGATACTCTATATAGAAGATGCAAAAAACTCCATTAAAAGACTACTAGAGGTAATAAACAAATTCAGCAGTGTAGCTGGATACAAAGTCAACACTCAGAAATCAATAGCATTCCTGTACACAAACAAAAAACTCACTGAGAAAAATGGAAATAACACCCTTCACAATAGCATCTAAAAAAATGAAATACTTAGGAATCAACCTAAGAATGTAAAAGACCTATGTGCTGAAAATTATGCTACACTAAAAAAGGAGATTGAAGAGGATATTAGAAAATGGAAGCATATTCTTTGCTCTTGGCTAGGAAGAACCAACATTTTGAAAATGGCCATACTCCCAAAACCATTATACAGATTTAATGCAATTCCAATCAAAATACCACTAACATACCTCACAGATCTAGAGAAAACACTCCTAAAATTCATTTAGAAATAGAAGAAACCTAGAATGGCAAAGGCAATTCTGGGCAACAAAGGCAAGGCAGGAGGCATCTCAATTCCTGTCTTGAAACTGTACTACAAAGCCACAGTGATAAAATCAGCAAGGTACTGGCAAAGAAATAGACCTGAGGATCAATGGAACAGATTAGAAGATGCAAGTATAAGTACAAAGACACTCAGCCACCTGATATTTTACAAAGGTGCTAAACATGTTCACTGGGAGAAGGATAGCCTCTTTAATAAATGGTGTTGGAAAAATTGGCTCTCAACATGCTAAAGACTGAAACTAGACCCATACCTATCACCATGTATAAAACTAAAACCTGAATGGATCAAAGATATAAATATTAAAACAGAAACACTAAATCTACTAGAAGACAAGGTAGATAGAAATCTTGGAGGCATAGGGGTAGGCAAGGAATTCACGAACCAAATGCAAACTGCATGGGAAACACTTCAGAGAATCAACAACTGGGATCCATTGAAAAGTTTCTGCACTTCAAAAGATATCACCAACTGAGTGAAAAGAAAACCTACAGAATGGGAAAGAATTTCAGCCAGCAATCCCTCAGACAAAGGACTTATATTCAGAACATGTAAAGAATTGAAAAATATCAAGCCCCCAAAATTCAAAGACCCTCTTCAAAAATGGGCATCTCAGGTGAAGATATACAAATGGCAAATAAATACATGAAGAAATGTTCACCATCACTGGTCATTTGAGAAATGCAAATTAAAACAGCATTGAGATTTCATCTCACCACAGAAAGAATAGCTGCCATCAAGGAATCAGCTGATAACAAATGTTGGTGAGGCTGCGGGGAAAAAGGAACACTGCTCCACTGTTGGTGGGAGTGTAGACTGGTGCAGCCACCATGGAAATCACTATGGACATTTCTCAGAAGACTAGGATTGGAAGTTCCATTCAACCAAGCAATTCTTTTCCTGGGTATTTTCCCAGAAAAAATGAAAAGGTCATGTCACAGTGATACATGTGCACCCATGTTCATAGCAGCACAATTTATAATAGCTAAATCTTGGAAACAACCAAAATGCCCATCAACTGCAGAGTGGGTGAAAAGATGTGGTATTTTTATACAATGGAATATTACTCAGCTATGAAGAAGGATGATCTTGAGGCCTTCATAGGTAAATGGAGGAACTGGAGACTATCCTTATAAGTGAAATAACTAAGTATCATATTTATAAATATCACATTGTGTCTGTAGTGTACAAAGTAATAAGAACTGTAGGAGTAATAAAACTCAAAATCTGTAACTGCTAGTATAAAAAAGAGAGGAAAAGAAAGTACTCTAAAGGATATAACTGGATGTATGTTTAAGTGTGTAAGGTAGATGACCATATTATTAAGTTTTTGTTGGATCGTTGAACAGAACTGTTCACAGTCGCACTGTTTGAATGTCTGCTTTCTATGCTTTAATTTTGTAACTTGAACAACTATTTCTAAGATGACAGTATGTAATTTATCAACTATTGATTTCTTAAGTGTTTTTTTTAAATTCTTATTATTTCTACCCTTTTTTCTGTTTTGCTTTTTTCCTCTTTAAATAAAATTTTTTAAAAATATAAAAAAAAGACTTTTGATGTATGAGATGTGAGGATCATGGAGTTAGAAAATACTGAACTGGATGGGACTTGTAAAATGGCCAGATCTGGGCTGGGGATATAGCTCAGCAGCATAGCACCTGCCTGGCAAGTTCAAGCTCCTGAGTTTGATTCCTGGTACTAAAAATAAAATACAATGACCTAATTCAAGCATCTCATTTTCTAGAAGTAGAAGCAGGCTTAGACATGGTAGAAACCCTGTCATTTTAAACAACAGTAACATTGGTTTAATGTCTAACCCTGGAGTATAAGACGGTTTTGGAAAAGAGTAGTCACCAGGAGAACCTTGAGGGCTTTTCCCAGTAAGAGTAGATGAATGCTTTAAGACTTTCCTTCAAACTTCTTACCCTGCCAAGGCCCTGTTTCCTACCAGCCAGTGCTATCATTTCTGCTTTCAACATCCATACTCCCCTAAAGATATGAATGTCCACTGAATTCATTGAAGCAGGTACATCTATAAGATTCTGATTTCTCCACATACAGCTGAAACAGACCAGAAGCAACTGACTTTTTCCTTTTGTCCTCTGGTGGTGGGAGCTTTGGCTGGTCACAGTTCTTCCCCTCCCTTCCTTTTGAGCCCTGGAGAATGGACTGGGACAACATGCCCCCGTGTCCAGGGTCCTCCCACCACTCCTAGAGTTGTGCTGTGCCTACTTGCTGGACTCCTTTAATAGGAGGGTAACTCAGCTATCAGTCTTGGTACTCCTCCCCACTCTTGCACCTCCCAACCCTGCCACCTCTTTACAGAAAGGGTAAGGAAACTACCTATAAAGTAGTAAAGATGAGGGAGGGATCCATTTCTAAGATAAACATCCCAACCTTCCCAAACCCCAGTGAGTTATGATTAACAGAGTTGGCCTCCCTGAAGATTCCCTGGTTTGGTCCTAGAATTTTTGCAGAGATGTGACAGCTGTCAACCAAGCAGCTTGGACCTCTTGATGCTTTGCCGAACCAGCTGCAGTTATCCTGGATGCCCTGCCTGCACTCTGGGAGGTGTCTATCCTGACTGCAGTGGACTTGAATTTGAACCAAAGGATAGAATTAAATTGGACCACTCGGTCAGGTTTTGAGTTTAGAGAAATTTGGGGCAATCAGTAGGCTCAAATTTGGACCAGCCATCATACTTAAATATGGGTCAGTCCAGACTTGCAGGAGTTAAATAAGCAGCCTTTTCCTTACATTTTGAGGGTTGGTTGGGGGG
The DNA here is from genome assembly GCA_004027295.1 of Dolichotis patagonum. Taxonomy (NCBI): domain Eukaryota; kingdom Metazoa; phylum Chordata; class Mammalia; order Rodentia; family Caviidae; genus Dolichotis; species Dolichotis patagonum. The sequence continues at coordinate 88,076 of PVJX010001974.1, forward strand.
GGGCGGCAAACCAACTTGTGCACTGACACCGTGTGCTGCAATCTCATTCCAATGCTCCTGTAAATCTCCTGGAGGACTGTGTGCTTGGAAGCCCTGTAAATCTAGTGAGGGTTTTATTCTAAGTGTAGACAGAAAGATCCTTCAAATGAATGACTTATAAACACTTGAAGCTGTTAGCCCTAAAGAGCTCCAGACACCAGCAGTCAATGAAGATGAATGATAAGAAATCACAAGCTGGAGTAGTCTAGTGATGGTAGTTGGCATTCACCGGGCATCAGGTGATGCTAGTGGCATCAGGGTCAATGACAGAGGTGCAGTTTACCTATTACTGATTTATATTGAATCAAACAAAAGAACCCTCAACTGCTTGACGACACAGTCAACGCCCATACTAGTGAGTGACACATCTGTCAATGCAACTGAACATGGGTTGCAAATATTTTTAAAATAGTATCTATACTGAACATGTACAGACATTTTCCTATCATCATTTCTTAAGCAATGCAACAATTATTTGTATAGCACTTACATTGCATTATCACAGTATTAAGTGAAATAAATCAGACACACAAGCTAAAATATTGCATGATTTCTCTTATATGAGAAACTCAAATTATAAATAAAGAACAAAGAAAGGATAGATAACAGAAGATAGGGAAATGGAAAGTGGATCAAAAATTAAGGGAAGGGAAAAGGAGTAAGAGGGGAGTGGGGAGGGAAAGGGGATGAAAAAGTAATTACAATGTGTTATTTACATGCATCAAACCTATAAAAGTGTTATAAACATTATGTACTGTATGTACTAATAAAAATAAATTTTATTTATCTGAGTGAAGAAAATTTTGGAAAAGAAAAAAATCAAGAGAGAATCTATATAGGTTGTGTGCAAACACTACATCACTTTATTTAAAGGACTTGAGCATTCTCAGAATTTGGTATCTGAGGGAGGACCTGGAATTGTATTCCCTTGACACTCAGGGTTGACTTCATTCATTACGATCATGAATAATTGTTCATTAAAGCTAGTAGTCTCCAAATCCTACCTACTTTTGCCACATTTTGTCTTACTTAATGTTCACCACAAGTGCCATAAGATTGGTAGCATTATTATTCCATTTCACAGATGAGGAAGACAAGTACTCCTCAGCTAAATTCCTTGGTTTTCCTTATAAGGAAGCCATGAGAATACAACCTCACACATGGTAAACACATGGCATCTTTCAGCTGCTTTTGTTTATGTTTTTATTCTACTACAGACCATATCTTGCAGCAGGTAGTGACACAGACTTTGGAACCAGTCTCTAGGATCAAACTACCATTTATGTCAGTTGTGTGGTCTTGGGGAAATCATTACTTAAGCTCAGTTCTCATCTGTATCTGTAAAACAGAGAAAATAATAGCAAAGAAATCAGAACACAGCAGAAACACACTATGTAAGTATTATTATGCTGAGTGTCTATTCCTTATTTTTTCCTAAACACTTACATAGAATAAACTACATGCATATAGAAGATAAACATTAATTAAATTAACATCATGCAAGCATGCATAGCCAGACTCTGTGAGCAAGATAGTCAAGGTCTGGTAGATATCTTTCCTTGGACTTTAGCCTGTTGACTCCAAATTCTACGTGCTAATCATTCAACACCCATTGTTGAATACCTGCTATCCTCCAACAGAGGAAAATCACAAAACTGTATTTCCCTTCTTGAGTTAGAGGAACTTATAGTCTTTCCAAGAAGACAGAAAAACCACTGTGACAATAAGTGCTGTCCTAAATTGTCACTCCACTCAGAGCCCCAGAAAAAGATATACAGTTGAAAATTGAACGATGATGAAGGGATAAGGAAGGGGCCTGAAGGCATTCCAGGGAGGGGCAGACTGGGAGAGGCAGGCATCCTGGAGGAGTCTCCTATGGGGTGAGAGAACAGGAGTCACAATGTGGCTGGAGGTGACAGTGTAGAAGGTGCCACAGTAGGACTTGGACAGGTTGTAAAGAATCTGAATGGCACCCAAAGGCAATGGAAAGCATGGAAAGCTATGACAAAGAGGAACAATAAAATTGATCTGATTTTTTAAGAGAAAAGCCTGCAAGTGCTGTGGAGGCTGGGTTCAACAGACGGGAGTGAGGCAGGGAGAACCTTGCCTACAAAAGATCATGAGCCCCTGAGCCAGGAGACTGCCCTGGAGATAAAGAGAAAGGGCCTTAGGAACAAAGATAATTAGAAGTGGGATCATCGGCACTTGATAACAGTCTCTGGGACTGAGAGATTGGTGATAACACTTGCACTCCTGTTTAACTTGATGGTTTAGGTTTCCAAATCCCCTAGCTCTTTGGAAACAATGAATTTCATTAGTGAATTTCTTCCATGAAGGCCTGCAGGTATCATGGAGGAAGAACATAGAATCAAGAATGGCTGGAGTCAGTAGCAAACAATTACATGGAATAAATTTGCACACTCATGAAAACATCAGAAATTGTCCTAAGCTATCCTACCGGTTCAGATCCGGAGTTAGCTCAGGAAGTGAGTGTTCTCCAGGGGAAAGAACAGGTTTCTTACTTTAATACTTACTAACTCAAAAACAGGACCAAGTAAGGGCCAAGGGAAGTCATAGCCTAACACAATACGGCTATCTGAATTCCCTCCGAAATGTGTTGTTGATTTGATAAGAAGTGGCATCCCTCCCAGTTTCGTGTCATACATAGATCTTCTCAGGACAATCAGAAGCTGTAATCACATGTGGATTTGGTAAGTTGTAAAAATATAAATTTAAAAATTAGGTTTTCATAATCAATGCATTTTAATGGACATTTGTTGTTCAAATGTGGAGTCTCAGGAGGCTTAAAAACAAGCAAAAGTGGATTAGGAGACATCCTGGGCGGTGGGGACTTTGGGAGCTCACACTGAGTGCTCAGCTGTTACACTCTGTCCTTGTCAGAGAGTCGGGTACCACCCAGCAGTGCCACAGCACCCTCTGGTGAACCAGGGAGCCCTTTTAGCTAACATGTCCGAACATTTCAGTGCAAGAGGTGAGTGGAAAACTTTAAATCCTGCCTAGGTAATAGAAAGTGATCCTTCATAGGAAGGTCCCTCTAGAGAGCCCCCCAGGGTGCCTCTGTTGCACCCCATTATGTTTTAATTGGCTGGGTCTGCCTTTTGCTTTGTCTTGTTTTGATTTGTTTTGGCTCTGGTCTGGGCCTGCTACTAAACTATAATCTCTGTAAAGGCAAACATTACCTTACTCCTTGCTGTCTCTAACACTTAACACAGTCCCTAGCATAGTTTCAGAGCTCCAGAAAAGCAAAGAACCAGAACCCTGACAATCTGCTTGACAATGACACTTCCCTCTGCAGGTAGAGGATGAAAAAAAGCACATTGTTTCCTGGAATCAAAGCTCCGCTTCTGGGCTCAGGAAAATAGGAGTAAAGAGAATGATCTCTGGTCTGGTTCGACTGAATAAAGGAAGCTCTTCTCTGATGTGAAGGAGTGATTTAGACTGTTTTCAGTTGCTGTAAATTTTAGGGAAGGAGCTCCTGCCGTTTCAATTCTTGACAGAAAGCAGAAGTGCAAGTGGGTCCCCATGGAAGAGACAAGAAAAAAAAACCACCCCCACAATAGTTAACCAATTCCTGCAAGAAAGGCATTAACCCGTTTATGAGGGATCCAACCCAATACTACAAAATTGTTACAGGCAGCTGCGCTAGTTAGAAATGCTATAGGTAATGAGACAGGGCTAGGCCCTGAGGAAACGGGAACAGAGAACCAGATGTCTCGTGACCTTGGAGGAAACACATACCTCTTGCTGTGGGCCATATCTGGGACAGAAGGCAAAACAAGTGCAACCACACCCTTAAGTGTAAACTTGAGGGATTAGGTATGCATTACCTTGAGAAGGCAGGAGTCACCATCCCAACCCCCTATAGGAAGAGTCACTGATCCATAAAAAATGCTCGCTTGCTATGTGACTTGCTTCTCTGATTTGGTCTCTGATTGTCTCTGATTTGGTCAATTTTACCTGAGCAATTAAACTTACTGATTGACCATAGTTCTGTCCCACCTCATGTCCGTCTGCCTTGCGAGGTCCCTGTTTTCTCCACTTTAGACCTGCCCTATCTCATGGTTTTACTCTATAAAAATCCTTAGAAAATACAGAATCTTTGGCAACTCTCTCAGACAGAAGCTTTCTTTCTCACAATAAATATTTCTTCTCTTAACCTTCATTGTTCCTAAAATTCATTCTTCGATCTTAGAGAACACAAACTAGTACTGGATATATGGTAGGTCAGGAATTTCGTGCCCCTATATCAAAATCTCTCATTTCTCAACATCAGACCTTGAGGAATTAAGTTTCCAACAAATGAACGTTGGAGGTACACAGTCAAACCTGCTCCTCGAAGTACAGCAAGCACAGATACCTACTAACACAGGCCTTTGGCATGCACAATTAGTACCAGATGTGGTGTTTGCTGACTCAGAGCTTCTGTTTGGTTAGGAAAACAAAATATGACACTCTGAATGAGCAGCTTGGTGAAAGGTGCAAAAGTAGAGAGGGAACTGGAGTCCAAATTCTCTCTTCTTGTTATCTACTTGGACCTTGCAAGACAAGAAATCTAAATATGCATTTCTTCTGATAAAATCAGTGAGCCTGGAGGAGATTTTTAATTAGGGTAAGAATTTTAAAAGGCATTTGCATTAGATATTGGCCTCCTCCTCTCTTTTGCTCTTTCTCTCTCTCCCTCTTTCTCTGAAGGATAAAAGCTTCAATTTCAATGCATACAAGGTGTGTTCTTTTCTGCTTGTAATTAAAATCTCATTCTTTCACAGCTTTCACAGAGCGGTAAGTAACTGCCTTGCAATTCTTGGCTACAAATTATTCTGATCATTTTCTTTGTGGAGCCTGCGTCCCATGTGTCCTAGTATTGCCCTGAATCTCAGCTGGCTTCTCAAGTCACTCAGCTACTCACTTACACAGGCACTGGTCCTTTGAAACATAATAAATGGCAAGCTGGGAGGATAACTCGGTGGGACCATGCCCCGTGTCTGTCTGCATGAGCAAGGCTCTGGGTTCCATCCTCAACACTGCAAAAACAAAATAACAGTAACAACAAAATAATTCATAGCAAAGTCTTAAGAAAGACAGTTACGTCACTCACAGAAACTGCTCACAGACATCTAAACTTACAGAAAGATATCTTGAGAATGCTATCCTTTAAATCTTAGCTGTTAGTTATCTGTCCATGCTGGACAGGAAACATATTGCATGTAATGTAATCATTACTGTCAATTTTTCTACAGTTCTCACACCCTCTATTTTCACCTACTACACCGCCTCAGGGAGAAGAAGGTAAGAAGATTGAAGGAACTTCATTTGACTCTAATAATATGGGAAATACAACTGGATATACAAGACTGAAGGATTGGGCCGAGTATTTAGTTCAGTGGCTTAAGTGCCTGCCTGGCAAGCACGAGGTCGTGAGTTCAATCCCCGGTACAAAAAAAAAAAAAAAAAGGCTGAAGGATTGAGGTCTCAGGTGTGGACTCCACTTGCTACTTAGCCAGCCACCTATCCCCAATGTTGTATTGTATTGTATTGTATTGTATTGTATTGTATTGTATTGTATTGTATTTTGGTACCAGGGATGGAACTGCTGACCTTGTGCTTGCAAGGCAGGTGCTTATGTCACTAAGCTAAATCCCTGGCCCCTCCCCCAGTACTCTTAAGTATTCTGAGATCCTACTGAATCAGGACCACTAGAATGGGTGAGTCCCTTTAAGTGAATCCTCAGTGTGTATGTCCTGACAGTCTACTATCTAATCTTTGTTTTCTTCTGCCTTTTTACTAACACATTAATTGTACATAATATTAATGAGATTTGGTATGATATTTCCACACCTACGTACAGTATCCATTGGTCACATCCAACCACTTATCTTGCACTCTCACACCTCCCCCTGCCCAGTCTCTCTCTAGTAATTGCTGTTCTACTTTATTATTATTATTATTTTGTCTTTTTGAAACAGGGTTTCACTATGCAGTTCAGGCTGCACTTGAGCTCACTTTGTAGCCCAAACAGGTCTCAAACTCACAATAATTCTCCTGCCTCAGCTTCCCAAGTGCTGGGATTACAGGTGTGAGCCACCATACAATGTTTGAACATGTTATACTTGTCACTTGTTTTTCTGTGTCTGGCTTATTTTGCTTAACATGATGTCCTCTAATTCCACTCATTTTGTTGCATATGACAGGAGTTCATTCTCCTTTATGGTTTAACAATACTTAGTTATGAGTAGTATTGTGAGATACGTAGGCACGAGGTATCTCTTTTGGATATATCCCCCAGACTTCATCTCCTTTGGATATATACCCATGAGAGGGGCGGTTTACACAGTGCTGGGAAAACTAGGTATCCACAGGTAGAAGGTTGAAACTTGACCCCTACCTCTTACCTTGACACCCTAGTAAACTAAAATTAAAAAAAAAAATACAGAAATGGAAGGAGGAAAAGGGGAAAGAGATGCAAAAGAATGAAGATGTGTTATGTACATGTAGCAACCCTCATGAGGAATATAAATTTCATGTGCTATAAACATGTACTAATAAAAATAAAAATATTTAAATTAAAAAGCATTAAATATCAACTCAAAATAGATCAAAGATCTTATCATAAAACCTGAAACACTAAAATTACTAGATAAAAACTTAGGAGAAACAATTCAAGATAATTGTACAGGCAATGATTTTCTGAATAGGACCTTAGAAACATAGGAAACAAAAGCAAAAATTGGCAAATGGAATTACATCAAACTAAAAGGTTGCACAACAAAAGAAACAACACTGAAAAGAAAACCCATAGAATTGGGAGAAATGTTATGCTTCTGACAGGGTGTTAATAACCAGTTCACACAACGTCCTCAAAATACAATAAACAACTATTAATCTGAGAAAAAAGAGGCAAATAATCCAAACAAATAATTTTCAAAAGAAAAAACACAAATGGTCTATAAATATATGAAATATACTTCATATCATTAGCCATCAGGGAAATTCAAGTCCAAACTATAATGTGAGTTCATTTCACCCCAGGTAGAATGGCTATTACCAAACAACAAATTCTGGCAAGGATGTGGAGAAAAAGGAACAGATGTATACTATTGATGGGAAAAATCTGAAAAATGATGAGGGGCCTCAGAAAGCCACTGGCTCCATGTCAGCATTATCATTTAGTTTCCTGTTGGTCTCAGGCACGCCAGGCACTCAGAAGCCTGCAAAGGCTCCTGTCCGAGACTAATGGTGGCTGAGAAGAGGAAGCCCAGCTCCGTGACTCCTTGATGTTAAAATCCACTTTACAAGATCAAATGCTAAGGTGGCTGGATTGCTTTTCTGGTCTCTAGGATAACTTCTGACTCATGCATGGATTTCAAGGCCAAGGCAATGCTTGAGGGTTACCTCAATCTATGTCTGGGTTAAACTGACGACTTTGAGGTGTGTGCCTCTGTAGGGTGGAGGGTAGGCAACAGTACACCCCTGGTATGCAGCACCCCACTCCTAATTAGTATTCCACCCATGGCTACACTTTTGAGAGTAGTAAGCCCTATTAGTTAGAGCTGATAGCACAGTTAGGGAGAAAATCAAATGGGAAAATCAAGTGGACCAACATTCTAGGGCTCTAGTTTCCTAATCTGAGTCTCTGCTTCCAGGTGAAAGAATGTCACTTATAAACATAAAGGACTTCAGATACTCCCTACACTGAGGACTTAGGGGAAACAAGTGTAGGCGTTGCTGGAATTTCTTCATGGGGTGATGGACACGAGCTTTGAAAATTTTCTAGGATGGAAACACTTCTAGCATAAGGCTCTGACTTGTTCATGACCTGGGGTGAACTTCGGCTGCTTCCTGAAACAATTCCTGCTGTTACCTTCGGAGCCTTCCTTCACAGCGGCCAAGCCTTTCCATGGTCCGTGGACTGTCCCTCCAGGAATCATACAGAGCACCATGTTTCTCACATTGGAACAGAGGCCTTCCTACTGTCAACTAGTGACGGGGCAAGAAAGAATTCCATGGGAAGGCCATGTCAAAATTATTCATTCCGTCCTCTATTCTTAGTACTTTGACTTTTTTTCCCACTGGCCAGACATCAAAACAGTAAATTCTAGACACTTTTCCTAGTAAATTCTAAACACTTATTAGGTTCCAAATGAAAGCACAGAGTTGCATTTGCATCCCAGAGGTTCCAAGAGCCAGGGCAGGAGGCAGGTAAGTCACTGTGTGGTTTGGATCTGCTCAGGTTGTGGGCCTGGGGCACTTTTACCCTGTACTTCCACTCTAAGAAATTTCTTGTCAAAAAAGGACTTATCGGGCTTCAGAAAGTCTTTCTGCCCTCAGTTTGTTCCCATAAGTGACTTTATCTCCCCTCTCACTGCACAGCCCACGTACATACACACATTTTTTTGATATGGGTACCTCAGAATCAAATTCAAAACCTAACGGTTTTATGGTCCCCATGGTCTGTCAGCTGTGTCCTGTTGTTTCTCATACCTCACCCACCTATCCTGCTAGTCTTCCTTCTGATTTTTGCTCTGCTTTGGTTATACCTTGCACCAAATCCTTTCTGGATATTATGTTGTCATAGCCAACATGGCAAGTGTTTAAAACATTTAGCCTCAGAGACAACCATCCACGGCATAAATGAGACATATTTCTTCCCGTGACCCTCTTTACACCTTACATTTCAATAAAACTATCCAAGAGCTAGCATTTAAAATTGGAGTAAAAATAAAATAAAATTAAATTGGAGTGTAGGGGAGGAAATACCTGTTGAATGAATAACAGAAGACAAAATCTTTAAAGGGAGGAAATTGATTTACCCTGCAGTCTGGAGATTCCTTCCAAACACATCCATTATCTGAGCACCCGGCTTCCTGATCCCAGCAAATGATTTGAGTTTGTTTTCCCTTATGAGCTCCCTGTACTTTGGACACTGTTATGAAAGAGCAGGTCCTGTTATGCCTGTTTCACCCCCTTTGGAAGAAGTCTGAACATACTAGATAACAGGGACTAGCATTTTTTAAATAAAAGGACACATAGTAAATATTTTAGATTTTCTATTCCGCTATATAGCCACTTCTCACTATTTGCAGATTCTGTATTTTCAAACTAGGCTGCTCCCTAAAATTAACCTGTAATCCCCAAATGAATCCTCAAGGTGCCTTTCAACACATGCAGGACACGGAGAGAGAAGGGAATCATCAAGAGCCATGTTTCTAGCTGAAGGTTAACAGGGCAGTGTTGGATCGTATTTCAACTCTCCTAGTGTAAAGAAGTAGTCTTTTCAGGGACTATTTAGTTCCTTTTCTTTTTCTTTCATTTTCGTGCTTTTTGTTAGAATTTTGTTGTTCAAAACAGTCCCCAAGCATAGTACTAAAATAGCATCTTACATTTCTAAGTATAAGAGAACTACGATGTGCCTAGTGTATAAAACACGGAAGCTTCATCCGGGCGTGAGTTTACAGCGCTGGTGGCCAGGAGTTCCAAGTTAATGAATCAACAATACACATTCAACAAGGTATCTTTAAACAACAACAAACATGTATTGATCAGCTGATAAAACCGTGACCAGAATTTCACAGGATGCTAATCTCGTGTATCTCCCTAGGAGCCATGGTTCAGGCTTTGCTAATGCAGTATTCAGAGTGACTTTGTTAGCCCGCAAGGCAGCGGCTTCGAATAGGAAGAACCAGTTAAATTCAGCTATGCAGTTGCAGTGAGAAGGCAGCTGGAAACATACAGGAGCATGGCTGTGTTCTAATAAAACTCGATGTCAGCTGAAACAAAGAGCATATAATGTCAGGAAACAGTATTCTTATTTTTGTGCCCCGACTCCCTTCAATCATTTGAAAATGTTAAAACCAGTGTTAACCACTAGTTATGTAAAACTAGTGATGAGCTGAATGAAGCGCATGAGCCATTATTAGTTGCCAATTTCTTTGGGTCACATAACCTCTTTTCAACAAATTGCACTGCTTGGACATCGGATCGTAGTTACTTAGAGAGACCCACCGTATCGTTCCCCAAAAGTCTCTGCCATCCCAGGGATACATGGTGATCGTGCCTGGGAATATATGTGGAGTCTGATGCTATGGAATAAAGGTAGCAACACTGAGGTCAGAGACTAAGAGAGCTGGGCTCAAAAGCCAGCCTGTGGCTTCTTAGGCGTTTTAATTGAGGCAATTTTCCTAAGCCTCATGTACAGTCATGGGCTGCTTAACAATGTGGCTATATCTGAGGTGTGTGTCACTAGACTATTTCTTCAGTGTGGGAACATAATAATGCGTACTTACGCAAACCCACACAGTCACCAGTGGGAATCTTCCTGCAACCAAAGAGATGCCGCCAAAGGGCGACGTGCTAGACTGCTGCAGCGTAACAGGACATATTGTTTTACCGTAAACTGATCTTTCTTCTTTTTTTTTGTGTGTGTGTGTGTGTGCGCGCATGTGGTAGTAGAGACTGATCCCCACCTTCTCACCGAGCTTTTGTTTATTCTTTTGTTTTGAGACAGGGACTCACCAAATCAATAAATTACCCAGGATGGAATTGAATTTATGATCCTCCTGCTTCAGCTTCCCAGAGTGCTGGGATTTTATGCCTGGGCCACCACATATTTTTGTTTTTGTAAGTACAAAGAGCACAATATAACATATGAATGAAAATCATAGTAAATACATAAACCAGTAACAGTTGTTTACTATCATTATCAAGTGTAACATACTGTGATAGCTGTACGTGTATACTTCCATAACCTCTGCAGGACACTAGGTTTGTTTACAGCCAGCATCACAACAAACAGTGTAATTCATGATGCTGTGGCATCATTTCGCCTCCGTTCTCGCTGAGCAATGGGGATCTTTCAGCTCCATTGCAGCTTTATGGGATCACTGGCAGTTCATGTGCTCTATTGTTGCCTGAAACACCAAGTCCGCAGAAGATGGAGAAGGGAGCCTGCAAATCCGCTGTGGCGCAGGGTAAAGGCGCAGCAAACTGGTGCTGCAGACCAAACTTTCCAACCCTTCTCCACGCACACCCCAGCTAGGTGAGCAGCTGGACCTCAACCCTGGAGATCATCCAAGCCTCAGTCAGATGCTCAAATTTCATTCTTTTCTACGTTTTAAAAAATTTTTAGGGATCGGAGCTATCTTGCAATTTTACGGGAAAAAAAAAAAAAGAAAAGAAAAAGGAGCACAAATAAAATCTATAGCCCCCACTGGGTCAGGTCACAGCACACTCTAGAGAACAGGCCAGCCACCCTCTGTGCGCCCCACCCTTGTTTAGGCTGATGTCAATCAGATAATTTTCAGGCAGGGGACAGAAACCTGCTGGTGAGAAACTTCTCAAGTGTCACTGCTTACAAAAGAGGAAAGAAAACAGAAAACTCTGTTTATTGTCTTGACCTAGAAGATAACATCGCTTTGCCCTTTCTTTTTGTTGGAGGTTAGGTATGGAGCGTTCCTGGAAAGTTACCTAAAAAGAAAGCTTCTCAGATCTTTTTCTGTAAAAAAACTGTTTCTTCATGCAAAACGGATTATCTTCAGTAATAAGGATATTTAACAACATGGGAAATGACGTGAATTTGTCATCTGTAAAACTGAAATAATGACTCTGATTCCAGTCTGTTTGTTTAAAGTGATTTTTGCGCAATGTAGGAATGCTGCAATTCTTATTACATCTCAGTAAGCAGTGCTTTAAAAATTGTCATTTTAGTGGATGCATAAATAATAGATGGCAAAAGTAAGTCAACACTTTGATCCCAAGGAACTCTTGGCACTTTACACATGCGGTCTCATTAATTTTTGAAGAGCAGGACTGCAACAGCCACAACAAATTCTTAAATCTGAGGTCCAAAAGGGTGGCGAATTCCGCACGGTTTGGCTGGAAACCAGGAAGGAATCCTGCTCACCAATGAAAGCCCGTCGCCCCTTGGGCCAGCGCAGGGGCGGGGCGGGGCGGGGTCCCGCGGCTGAGTCCTGGGCGGGGCGCGGCCCGGGGCGCGCGCGCGGTCACGTAGCCCTGAGCCTGCGGGAGGTCCGCGCGACCTGAGCACCGCGGGGACTTTTGAAGGACATCGTTTGCCATAGGTTCATCTGAGGGTTTCTGACCTGGCTTTAGTTATAATTTACTAGTCATGGATAGAAAACGGAAAAGTGGGACTCTGGTTATTTTTCAAAGACAGGTATTTCCGAGTGAGGGATAGCAGGCTTCTCTGGAACGTGAATTTTTCTGTTGCTTGGCAGATAAGAAACGCGGCTGGGGCGCCTTCCACCCCGCGCCGCTCCTCTTCTCCTCCCCCACTGGCTCTGGGACTCCCAGGCCTGCAGCTCCACCACCACTGTTATCTGGTGCCTTAGGACTTTAAACAATGTAATGAAAGCTCGGACTAGGAAAAGCTAACTTCCTCCCTTCCTTCTTCCACTGTGTGTGTGTGTGTGTGTGTGTGTGTGTGTGTGTGTGTGTGTGTGTGTGTGTTTAAACACTGGGCTGCTGTGTTTGTCACCGGGATGTGGATGAACACCCTCCTCTGTACCTACATAGACTGGCACGGCAGGGAGGAAACCTCAAGACTTCTCCAGGGACAGCTGGAAAATCACTGTACCCAGGTCAAAGCCCAGGCTCCCATGCTCCTCAACATCCTTTAGTCTGCTGCGGCCATTCCCCACGCCCACCGCCAGCTCACAGTCCACACTCCCGGCAGGATATGAAAGCCCAAGGCTTTCTGTGTCTGCCGGGATGTGCTTCCCCTCTCTGGGCCTGGATTCGCCCATCACAGCTCTGCTCCAGCGTCCCCTCCTCAATCCTTTGAGCACACCTTATCCTCAGCACCAGTCACACTTGTTTAAGGTCATTTTCCCCCATTGAACTGAGAGTTCCTTGGGGGAAACTTTCCTGTTTTCAAGAGTTCCTTGAAAACAGGAAATGGGTCTTATCCTTGCAAAACTTTAACTGATATTTAAAGGCCCTTGGTGCTAGGGGCTGGAATGGACTTGAGGCAGGAAATCCTTCTTCACACTGACATCTAGAGATGGGGAAGACAAGGAAGGAACGTGAAACAAATACGTGGTGTAGCGTATCACAGAAGGTGTGATAAAAAAAATAAGGTCAATGTTTAAATATTTTAAGAATTTTCTTACAATAAGAAATATTATAAAAAGACACATTGCCATTTATCCCTCTCAAACTACTCCCCCTATTCTGAACACACTTATTTCACCACTCTTGTCATTTTCTGCAGCACTTCTGCATGTCCTCTTTCCTGACCATCTTTAATTGTGTTGTCATGACTCCGTGGATGTCCTGAACTGATCCAAAACACTGATCTCTCATGGTCTTCTGGACCATAGGGAAGAGCCAGAAGTTGCATAGTCCAGATCCAGTAAATACAGTGGACGAGACACACCACGGTTTTAATTTGACAGAAATTTCTCTAAACGTTTTGAACAGGTCCGGGGCATTCCTTAACAGCACAATTAAAGACACTCACGATGGAGGACTCCGGGAAATGCTTCACAAAATGACAAGAATGATAGGAAAGTGTGTTCAAAACAAGGGCAATTAATGGTCATGCAATATAATTACTGAAATACATATTTTTTCCATTTAAACATTCATCAAATATTATCACTCTGTGTAGATGAGTATAGGGAAAATAATGAAGAGGAAGAGAGGGATAGAGAAAGAGTACTGAGGCACACAGAGAAAGTGGCATGCTATCAGCCTCAGATGAGGGAAATGATAGTGTGGATGTTTAGGAGAAAGAGTAAAAAGGTAATTTACTGTAATCCCAAATACTGAGTATGGTAATCCAAGTATTATAATCCCTTTTCCAGCCTTCCTCACAATTCAAAAAATTATATTTATAATCCCATTGAGACCTTATTGGAATCCTAGCAAGTTACCACCTCCAATGCAACGCACGGCGGGAGTAAGGACACCGAAGACATATTCAAAGTTAAGGGCAGCCAAGAGGTCCTGAGTCCAATCCCTGTGAGGATGTGCAGACAGAGGCCCTGATCCTAGGCCTCTCCCAGTGTTTATTATCTTGTGAAGAAGGGAGTGACTTGAAGATGACTGACAGTGGGGATGGCTGGAACTACCTGACTAACTTGAGCTGGCTAGCCAAGTAGGGAAAAAGCATTTTTGCAAAATGCAGAGATAACAATATACAGAAGGATCAATTTGTATAATTCAATTAAGGTAGCAACTGAATTGTTTTTGGAGGCTGTTGCTTCAGTGTGATATGCATATTTTCATGCCCTGAGGACTCATAGCCTTTTTATCTTGAGGCTCATACCCAGTTGACATTCCTGGGGCTGACTGGCTCTACTATCCCGTTGTGCTCATATATTTTACAGAGAGCCCTATGCAAGGAAGACAGGAGACTATCTGCTGGCTTTGAAGATTACCTACCAGTACCTTGCTAGCCTTATTTGCAAGGCTTAGGGCCAGTTGAAGTGAGAAGGAAATACCATACTCAGCTCTGTACATATCAATATAAGGAAATATGTCTCGATATAATCAAAGTCACAGCAATTGTTTTACATTTTACATTCGAGTCACTCAAATTGTCTCCCACAGTAATTGGTGAAGAGTGATCTCATGCTGGATATATTGGAAGATTTGCAATGGGCTAGAGATGAACTGTGAGAAAAAGAGTCAAGGATGACTTCAAGGTCTTTGTCTTAAGCATCTGGGAGGATAGAACAGCCACTGACTGATGAGGGAGTTGCAGGTGTGAGCAACCCATTTCTGACCCAAAGGCACCTGCATGTGGGAGCAGTTGGTTAAGAGTCCAGGGGAGTTGTTGGTTAAGAGTCCAGGGGAGTTGGCTGGTGCTTGGCATAAGATTGCCTGGCACAGACTATGTGCTTAAGAAGGGTTTGCTGACAAAACTGAGCAAGTGAACCAAGCAATTGATAGTGGGCTTATGAATTAGAGACAGGAACTAGATTTTAAAATCGTTTATTCTGAGTATATTAAATATATTCCCTTTCAAACGGTGTTCTTCTGAGGTGTCATGGCTTGTGTCTGTGTCACAGTCATACTGCTGGTTTCCTGAAAGGACCTATGTGGAGCTGAAACACTCTGCTAAGGAGATCGTCCTTGACTCTAGATCAACACAGCACTCTCTGGAGTCTAGACTTAGAGGGCATGTTCATTTCTTTCATTTCTGCCTTTGTATGGAGTTGATTTCTGTAGTGTTGTATAAATGACATTGTATCTTTTTTAATTTAACAATTCTTGATTGTATTTCCCTAAGAATATCTTGGTTTTTAATTCCATAAAATGACTCAGGTAAGAAGTATATTTCACTTGTAGGTTAAAACAAAGCTTTTGGAAATGCTCATTCCTCTTTTTACAATTACGGTCTCAGTCTCACTCTGTCTCTGTCTCTGTCTCTGTCTCTGTCTCTCTCTCTTTCTCTTTCTCTCTCCCTCTGTTATTAATTTTCCAAACAAGCCAGTTGATCAAGGAGTCCACTATTGATGCGATGGCACTTTCAGGAGGTTTCCCTCCACAGAGGACACAGGTGACTGCCATGGTGACAGTTCTGGCATGCATTCCTCATGCATTGCTTGCTTGGTGTCTTTGGTGCAATTGGCCATGTCTTCGTTTTAAAAAAATCTATTCCTTTAGCTCTTTTTTTAGGCCCACCTCCTCCTTTTCTATTTCTTGGCTTCTTGGTTTCCATGTCTGACCCAAGCAGGGTCCTTTTCCCTCTCAGAATTATAGGGCCAGTGAGTGAAACCAAGTACTGGCCAAGCAGCTAAGAAAGTTTAATTCTTAGTCAAAGAATAGGACAAGTCAGAAGTATGGTGCTCAGATCAGCTCCTCAGCTCATGAAGGCTGTGAATGTCAGGTTAAGAAAAATGAAAGAAGGTTAAACTGATGGAGGTGAGGAACATTCCACAGTTTCTAGAGATGGGCAGAGATTTTCTAGGAACATGAATACCACCTATCTTCACTCTTATTAGGGTTTTATCCAACCATCACCAGGTGCAGCATGAACACAGCTGGTTCAGTGGACCAGGAGGAAGCCTGGCAGGGCAGTGTGTATCGTAGCCTTGCATTGTCTGCCCCTGCTGTCTCCAGCATAAACTCCTGCCATTCCTCCACAGGAGGCCTTCTCTGGATCACTCTCGACACACCGGCTTTGAGAAATTTTCACTGTACATTCACCCATGCTCAGGTATAGGCTAATAACTTAGCTATTGCTGAGGCATGAGACTACAGGTAAACATTGGCCGAGACTATGGCACCCCTCGGGCTCAAAGATCTAGTTCTAAGCTGATCTATTCACATGGTAGGTGAGTTAATGCTGGTTTTTGGTGAGAACCTCAGTTTCTCTTTGTAGATCGCCTGACTATCCTTATAACATAGCAACTTGGTTCTCTCAAGATCCAAAAGAGTGAGAAGGAAGCCGCATTGGTTTTTATAATCTAACCTCTGAAGTGACATACTACGATTATCTCTGCTATTTTCTATGGGTCACTCTGATTCCAGGTGGAAAGAAACTATACAAGGAGACAGATACCAGGCGGTGAAGAGCACTGGACACCATACAGGAAGTGAATTACCCTCCATAGTTACCTACTGTCTTAGTCCAAATAACTCTGAGTTGTTGCTCACAACTAGTCTCACAGACATACATAGTCTCTTCCTTCGTGAGACCTCCTTTGACTGACCAACTGTCTCCAGTACACCATGGGCACAACTACATCAAATCATGAAAAGAACTGCGCTAAATTCACTGATTTCCTTGATTCTCTTCTGTTCCCTAGTCTTTCAGTTCCTTGAGGAATGAGAGAATGTTTTATTCAATTTGATATCTCAGTGCCTAGGGCAACAGTAGAGACAGCATGTAATATGAGCAAGGGTATGTCTAGGGCGCTGTAGAATCTCAGCACAATTTATAGAACAAAGAAATAACATTTTCTTCCACCAGTCAAAAACATTTTGTTCAGTGTTTAGTTTATATCGCCCTCCACCTCAGTTTCTCAAATTTTTGCAGCCTGATTTTCATGTTTCCGTTTTCAGGTTGCATTTTCCACCCCATCTCAGGCCCCATTGCCTTTTGACTCAGAAATCCTGTACTGGGAATTTATTCTAAGGACACAATTGCACAGTTGGCAAAGCTGTAACTAACAGCAACCTTCACTACAACTTACTCATGATGTTAATTTTGTAAAAGACATAAATGCCCACAAACCAGAACTGGATTTGGTTCTAGTACATTATTATTTGTACTAGAACGAGTTTTAACCATCAAAAATACAGAAATATTGTTATTGATATATGATGTTCATTTGTTATTATTAAGTAAAGTAAAAGTATACATTTTTATTTTAAATTTGGTAAAATACACATAGCATACAATTCACCATTTCAATCATTTTTTGTTGTATCACATGTTCTTCACTTTAAAGACCGAATGATATTCCCTTGTATGTACAGATTGCATTTTGTTTATTGAGTTATGATTTAGTCCATCACCCATTGATCACCAAGTAGATTCTTACTTCTTTTTTTTTTTTTGCTATTGCTAATAGTGCTTCTGTGAAGAGGGATGTACACATGTCTCTTTAATACCTGCTTTCAATTCCTTGGGATATATATCCAGAAGTGAAATCACTGAGTCATATATTACATCTCTTTTTAACTTTTTGAAGAACCACCATGCTATTTGCTACAGAGGCACAATTGTTTCCATTCCCATCAACATTGCACAGGGGTTCCAATTTCTCCCCATCCTCACCAACACTAGTTATTTTCTTTCTCTTTTCTTTTTCAATAGTAGCATCCTAATAGGTGTCAGTTGGTATCAGACTGTGATCCTGATTTGTATTTCCCTAATGGTTGGTGATATTGAACATCTTTTACATGCTAATGGACCATTAGAGTATCTCCTTTGGAGAAATGTTTATTCAAATCTCTTCTATTTTTGGGTTAGTTATTTTCTTGTTATTGTTAGGCTATCAGAGTTCTTTATATAGTCCAAACATTAACTTTTTAGTAGATACATGATTTACAAATATTTTATCTTATTATATGGCCTATTTTTTCTCTCTGTTGAGTGTGTATTTTTAAATAGACAAATGTATGTACACATAACTTGCACTCAGGGAAAAACCAAGCAAACACTAGAACTATAATTATGGATGTAAATTTACTTTACATTTATTGTTAAAACATTCCAACACAAACATTACTTTCACAGAACAATGTTAGGTAACATTTTCATTCTAGCAAAGCATGTGTCATGGATTCATTCTCTAAAGGTCTAATCAATACCTGAAACCAAGAATGTCAGTGTCCTCCCATTGGGGTTCTAAGTCAAGGAGTAAGTGCCAGGTCATTTTACTTGTCCAAGTTTCATTTTCTTCTTCTTTAAAACGCAGGATTTTTCAGGGCTGACATTCTTTATTTGGCGAACTTACATGTCATGGATCAAATTGACTGTTCTTAGAAAGTCTTTCCCAATACCTTCTCTGCTATCATAAAGTAATTGCTCTGTTTCTGTTGGAGGAGTTATCCCACCACATGGTATCTGTCTACACTGTGCTGAACTCAAGATCGAGGTCCTCTCACCCTTACAGCTACCCACAAGCACAGTGCTAAGCACAATCATAGCACACTCACTAAATAACACTGCAGAGTCCAAAAGGGATCTTTTTGTTACTTTGCATCTCAGGAAGATTTGAATCAAGAGAAATGACGGACTGCTTCTGTCTGGGAAACAGTGCTCCGATTCTACTTTGTGATACCACATCATCTTGTTTCTCCTACGTCTCTGGATCCCGCTGTTTAAACTTTTGTGTAAAGTCCTCTCTTTGGTTACTCAGCGTTAATATCAGTGTTCATTAGTGCACATGAGGTCCCTTCTCTCCATTCTTTCTCCTTTTGTTACCTCGCCTATTTCTACAGTTTTAAGTCTCATCTACATATCAGTTATTTTAAACTAGCTCATTCCTCTCTTTCAAACTCCAGACGTGTATTCTCACCTGCCTTACATTGTACGTTTCCGGTTCTTTCTTGATCTGCTCTCTGCTTCTTGGCCCTCCTTTCTGCCCTTGTACATGATCTGCTATGCATTGGATCAGCAGACTCTCGCTTCCATCTGGGTTTGATGTTTCCAACAGAAGATTTGAAGGCAGGAGGAGTGGGAGATCAATGAGTTTATTACCCTACCTTACTCTATCCCCCATCCCCATGCCCATCTCCATCCCTATCCCTGTCTCTCCTCCATCCCTATTTTATATCTGCACTTGTTAATGCTCATTTTCCTTGCTTTTTCAGAGACAGATATGGTAATGCTTCTTCCTTGCTGTTGGCTTCAAAGGATTATAACACCTCTGAGATTTTCTTTTGGTACCAGGGATCAAACACACAACCTCATGCTTGCCAGGTAGGTGCTTATACCACTGAGCTAAATCTCTGGCCCAGCTCTGAGATTTTCCTAACCTCTGTCCGCACCTTTGTATGTAGTCCATTTTTAAATGCTCCTCAAATTACCCCAGCTTCCTGCCAGGACCTCACTCATGCATACTCATTTGACACTGTTATCACAAGCCCAACTATCCAACATGGAACTTTCAGTCTTGCTGCATGCTTCCCTCCTCCACACTTTCTGTTCTCTTTGTGAATGTCACCACCCTTAGTCCAGGTGCTAACTAGAGTCCACGTGCCTTGTCCACGTTCCTCATCTTCATTCTTCATGCTATCTATCACCAATCTGAAAATACACTTTCTCAGAGATAGAGCTTCTTATTCTTTGGATCTCAGCCAAAATATTATTGTCCTCAGAACCTTTTTCTGCTCACTCCAATAAAGACTATGCCTTTATTTTGTCTCTGCTTACCAGTTTGTTTCCGTCTTAGGAAATAAGAGCTCCTTTTAATGTCATTTAGAAAATGATTATATTTTATTGAGAAGTTATATTCCCTTGGTAGAAAAGGTGATTCTGAATTATGAAAGATGATACATATAACTCTTAAGTTTGCCCAGTTTAGAAGGCAAATTTCTCTGGATTTCATCCAACATGACATAAAATTATTTTTAATGGTTCTTCTCCTTCCAATCACACTGCTATGGGGATCAAGCCCTTTTACTTAGGCTCTTGGGGGACAATGTTAGAATGGATTTTTAGTTAGAAGTTACCAGCATTGGGTAAATGTGGACTAGCTAAATACCTTAGCAGTACTCCTCAATATAAAAACTTAATACAACAAACCTAATTTAAAAGGGCAAAAGATTTGACTATACATTCCTTTAAAGAAAATATTCAAATAGGCAATACACACAAGAAAAAATACTCAACATCACTAATCTTTAGGTAAATGCAAATCAAAGCCACAAGATATAACTTTCCACCTATTAGGGAGAGCTACTATAAAAGAAAGTGTTGGTAAGGATGTGAAGAAATCAGATACCTTGTGTTCTACAGGTGGTAACAGAAAATGGTAGAGCCATTGTGGAAAATAGTATGATGGTTCTTACTAAATAAATAAACAGAATTATCATGTGATCTAGCAGTTGAATTTCTGTTTGTATCCCCGAAAGTGTTGAAAGTAGGTAGTCTGAAAATTGTTTATATACCCCATTGACTCATATATATCCACTCACTGCATGTTTAGAGCATGTTGTTATTTAGGATGATAACATTGCTTATACATTGCTTATAATGCATTTACTATGAGTATGGTAAATGCCACATGCAGTGAGTGGCATATTACTCAAGCTTAGGAATTATTATGGCTTGCATGTAGATAGATGTCCTTCGAAAGCTTCACGTGCTCTTAGGTGGGATTTTTTTGGAGCTGGCTGGATCTAGGGTGTGCAGTACTGGGATTTCACTGCAGATGAAAAAGTTCTTGGAGACAGGTAGTATGTTAACTGCACAAAAATATAAAATGACTTGATGCCACTGAAGTGTGCAGGTCCAGTGTCGATTCCGTGTTGTGTATTATCTTAGCACTATTTCTAAACCCTTTAAATCATCAAAAGATACTGTGGCTCTCTCACATTCTCAAGAATTTAATTAAACCCTTAAACTACCAGAATTCAAAGAATGAGTTTTAACACCTACTTTCTTCAGGTGAAGAAATGTTACATCAGATATGTGTATAATCTGGGAGAATAGATGAAATTACATCGACTCATTGAGCACTTACACTATGTGTGATGGTTACTTGTATGTGTTTGCTTGACTAGATTGTGGTAACTAGCTGTATGGTAGAGTATCTGTCTAGATCTTGCTGAGAAGTTGTATTTTAGATATGATTAACATTTAAATCAGTAGATTTGGAATCAAGCAGATTTGGCCTCCGTAATGTGAGTAAGCCTCATCCAATCAGGTAACGGTCTCAGTAGAAAAGACTTTGATTCCCAGAAGAGGAAGGATTCTCCCTGCAGACTCCATTCAGATCCATGACTGCAGCATCAACTCTCACCCTAGGTTCCAGACTACAGACTTACCAGTCTCCACAATCCCATGGGTAGATTTCTCAGAATAAATCTCTCATTGATTCTACCTCTTTGCAGAACCCTGACTAATTCGCTATAGAAAGGGAATAATGGGTCATACAGGTGATTAAGACCTGGCTTTTGGATACTTTGATTAGTTTGGTAATCTCTTACAACAGAGAAGTTCTGTTCACAGCCACAGAGTTCATGACATCACTAGGAATAAGTGGTTTACCTAACACTTTCAGCTTTTGGAGTGACAAATTTTAAAGCACCAGAAGTCCAAAAGTAAATTCTTTGAATGTGCTGTTCTTTGCACTACGCCACAGGATTCCTTTTAGCTGGGAAGTATCCTCACCAAACCCAAGCAGTATAATGCTGAAGCAGTCCATATGCTGACTGCACAGTGCAGACTGTTACACTTGTTAAGTTTACTTAGATCAGTCCCCCACACTCATCATGCTCTGCATTGTGAGAGTTAAACTGAAGAAGGTTTCCTCTTTCTCGCTGCCGGCAATTGTTGGCCTGTGCTTGCTTTGGTAAACAATGTAAACGCATGTTGGGTGTTTTCAGGCAAACTTTCTGCAGGTTTCCTTCCTTGGCTGTTCAGAGCCCAAGGGAAATGACAGAAATACGCAATATTAGCTTTTTTCTATCTAATCCTATCAGTGCTCACTACCTTCCTTGGAAGTCCTTATGGATAGTTATAAACCAGAACGAATTTTTGTCCAAAATTAAAAGAACTGATGTTGTATAATAGAAATTACTCTGTGACAATCAAGCTTAATTGTCAACTTGATTGGCTTGGGAGCCACCTTGAGATTAGTAAAGTACATTTCTGGGTATGTCTGGGTGGTTTGTGGAGGTCTGACACTAGATATTATACATGGTCCCTGGCCCCTGCCTCTCTGGCACAGTTTTCCAGTTCTACTTCCCTGCTGCCATGAATTAAGAATCTGCTTCACCACATCCTTCTGCCAACACGTTTCTGCCTTGAAGCTCCCAGTCGTAGACTGAAACTTGAGCAAATTAAACTTTAAATTGTAAGTGATTGGTAGCATGTCCCAGCTGTGGGAGGGCTAACTAGAACGTACACACTGATTAGGACTTCAGCTCTTTTTATTTCTCTTCATAAGATTTATATTAGACAAAAGTTGGAAAGTAGAAGGAAATATTTGAACAATTAAAATTTGGGCCACATACACTTCTCTCCTTGCTTTCATTTACTGTCAATTCTAAATAGCATTTTAAAAGCAGCCCTTCTGATTATAGTCCTCTTTTTTCCTCCCATACCTACTGGTGGTTACCGGTTCAGCCAGGCTGATGGAATGAGAGGTTTAATATGATTCCTTGAGGAAAAAAACAGACACTCAAACCAAGGGTTTGAGCAGAGAAAGTGAGACAGGAAGAAAGTTCTATTTTAAGAAGATAAACTGTCAACTAGACATTTGCAGAAACCAATGAGACCTAAAGGTCGCCATGCAGCTGGGAGACAAAGCAAAAACCCTGGGTGAAGATGTAATGCCCCTTGGCTTCCCCCAACTTTGCTTTAAAGAGTACGAGTTTACTATAAAGCAGAGGGCTTTCTGAAGAAAGGATGAAGGGAAACTGAACGTCTTTTCTTTGGCTTTCCTTGACTTCTCTGTGATTTCTCGCTAGTTCCTCCACACCTACCAGCTGCCTCCAGACTAGTGCAGTCAAACAAATGATCCAGCTAATTACTCCTGTCTTCCTTAGCATGCATGCTGGTGTTAGAAATAGGTTGGGCAGCTGTGAAAACCATGTGACTCCCTCGTGACTTTGACTTACCTTTTCCTTATTAAAATGTGTTACTTCTCTGCTCTGCTCCTGAGCTCAAAGTGAAGGCTTGTTAAGATTTACAAGAATTTTTAATTTGAAGAATAGCCCTGTGATAGAAATGCAAGACCAACTTGTTAAATTTATATAGACTCTATTTTTGGGAAATGAAATGTATCCAAGACACAGTAAACAGTAATGCTAAAAATGAGATAGGAAAAAGGAACTGCAAAGCTGGAAGTTACAGCGAAACCTTTTGCCTGTTCTTTGGATGCTCAGAGTAAGAGCCTATGCAGTTACTGAGCATACATTTGGCTTTCAACATTTTAGGAGCCAATCTAAAATGGGACTGTGTAATAAGTTCATGAAGGGAAAAGGTGGCTATGAGAAGTAGTGATGTTCTTGAAATAGAGACAAAAGAGAAATCCACTTTCCCACCACCCCACCACCTCCAGTTGTCCCTGGGGACAATACCAAGAAGCCAGTGTGACAGTCTCTCTAATCAAATTTTCTAACAACCTTGTACTGAAAATATTCATGGGTCAGGACTATAGGGACTAGGTAAGAAACAACAGCCTTGCCCTCAACGATTTGATGATTTAATAAGAAGGGGAGAGAATTTATGACTTAGTAGCTAGGGGAGACTCAGTAGATGGCTTTGGATAAATGTTTGTAAAGCAAGGAGACTTTGCTCATTTAAAGTAGACTATTGCCAATCTGTCCACAGGTATTCCGCAGAGAGCCTTGTGAGCACTGCTGACTCTGCTTTCTAAGTAGCATGAAGGGGCTACAGGAAGAAACAACTCACCAAAAAAGGTCCAGTGCACTTTTGTGAGAGTTACAGTAATTCACACTTAAGGAAAATGCATGTAGCAAGTGATACAAAACCAGAGATGGTGAATGAAGGAGGCAGGAATGAGCATCAGCGCAAAGGGAACAACTCACAGGTAAGGTGAGATTTAGGGCTGAACTTAAGGAAGGGCCCACTGCCCAGAACAAGGTAGACTAGCCTCATGAGAAACTTGCCTGGGAGGGGTTGCCCTGCAGCATAAGACATGTTCCTTCAGCATGAGTAACCCAGCCAGTCCTAGGGAATAGGGGGAGGAGAAAACAAGCCTACCAGTAATTCCAGAGACACTTTCTCAAGTGAGGGGCATAAGACTTCCTCTGGCAAAGTGCTTTTCCCAATAAACCTTCAAGCTATTCTTTGTAGTTAAGTGTGGGGTATTTTTCTTCTATTTGTCTGATTTTGCCTCAATAACATGGTTTAGAGGAATATTGTTTCAAAAATGAATAAGGTGAGCTAATCGCCTTAGAAACTATACCACTCCCATGATCCAATCACCTTCCAAACACAAGACTTTTAAATCCAAACCAGAGGTATAGTAAATTTTCAGTCAGAGAACCAGGGAACATAATTCAGGTAGTACACAGTAAGGCAATTTAGAGGACCTAGAGCTTACCGGGATGAGGGATAGTTGGAAAGCTGAGGTTAGAAAAACGTTGAGAGATAAACAGGACTTGGGACAGTGGCATCCCTGAGACTCTTTCAGAAGTCTCTAAGGTCAAGCTGTTTTTATAACAATATTGAGGTGTTCACTGCCTTTTTCACTGTGTTTATATTTCCACTGAAAAGAGGGTAAAATTGCTATTAGCTTAACATGCACACATCATGATAGAGGCACCAATTTGTCACCATACACTCAAAGCAAGACAAATTCCAGTTTCATTTAAGAATGTTCCAATCAGTAAAAATTAATTTTCTTAAATCACAATCTTCAAGTATGTGTCCACTTAATAGCCTACGCAGCCAAGTGGAAGTACTTCTAGACCATTTCTGCTGAATACTGATGTTGGTTTTCTTTAGAAAACTCTTAACATTTCTATTTTTGAAGTTTGAATTTTGATTTAAATTAGCCACTTTTTTTTCATAGAACACTATTTTTACTTTAAAGAATCAAAAACAACCTTAGATATTTCACAGGCAGTTTCTCAAAGCTGAAAAAAGTGAGCTAGTTACCTTAAGTAAAACTAATGACAGTATCTATTGCCAAATATAAAATCTGAACCCAAGAGAAAACTGGAATACAGAAAATTTATGTCTGGCACAGTGAGCTTTGCAGATTTCTTATAGAGACTTTTCTACAAGTGTGGTGGTACTGTTATGTGACTCTTTGATACTGTATGCTAAAATATGTCAAAACATCTATATAACTTGGTGAACCAGCGTTTTCCAACTGTTAAAAACTCACATATGTGTGTGAAGGTTTGGACAACTATTTCAATGAAAACAAGAGACATCATGGCAGCCACTGTTGATTTCCTTTTGTCTTGTTGTGAAGTCCTGTGTTGCTTGCATTGTTTTGTTCTGATTTGCTTTGCCCTGTTTTGTTTTGTTTTATTCTCTTTAAAATAAAAAAATTAAAGAAATCATATATGGGTAAAATCCATTTAAAGTACAAAATGCTTGAGTGAGTTTCATATAACAGTTTGAAAACTCCATCCATAAGGTTGCAGATTCTACAGTGTAACTAACTTTTAAGAAATTGGCACTTATTAAGCTTGAGCATAATACCAAACAATATGCACAATTATCTTAATAAACTATTTAAAATATCCTTACAGAGGCTGACTTTTTTTATAAGTCCCAAATAAATGAGGTATTACACAGATTGTAATTCTCATATAGTAGTCATGAGAATCCAATTTACTGTATTGTTAGATAATAGATTTATACACTGTGAATGACATTACTCCTCACTGAAGTTTTGTGTTTCAATATAAGTTATGGTATTTACATTAATATTTCATACATTATTATTACTTTTAAATGAATAAATCAATGAGGATTTGTCTGTATAAATTTCTGAGATTGTAGTCTCCTCTAATATGCAGTTTTGTTTTTTGCAGATAAGTCATGGTATAATCATATTAAGTAAGAAATTCTAGCATAGAATGCAGAGAAAGGTGTTTCATAACATGTTGCTGAGAGAGAGAAAAAAACTCTATACCTGGGAGTTATAAGTTACCAAAACTCAAAATTTCTGTCCTTTCAAGTGCTGAAATAACTGAAGACTAAATTGGGCCTGAAGACTAAATAGTTTGTCAAAGTTGCCATTCATTGGTAAGCAATTTGACAGAGCGTTTGTTTAAATTTTTAACCTATATAGAATCAAACTTACAAAGAATTATCTTCAAAGCATTCTTATAAACCTATGATTCTGAAGTTTGACTAGCGAAAACAAAGCGTGCTTGTAATACTTAGTTTTTTGTGTATTTTATGTATTCTTAATTATGATGACTTATCATAGATATTGTTGTAATTTGGGATTTTTCCTGCTGAAATACCAGAAATGGGAAATAGTTTTTCACCTTTAAGTCAAGCTTATGTGATAATCAAATTAACCTTTATCATAAGTATGCCATGGGATAGAAAAACAGTGTGTACTTACTATCATAGTAAAAGATACATTGCCATTTCCCCTCTCTCCAAACATTCCCTTTTGCTTCAAACACACTTAATCCATCATTCTCAGTACTTTCTGAAGCAGTTCTGGAAGTCCTCTTTCATGTGTATCCTTAGCTGCACTGTTGTGTCTGCCTTGAAGTCTTGAATTTGACCTTGGGCAGATCCAGAAGTCGGCTCAGCTGGTAAACGAAGTGGGTGAGGACACACTAATCTTTTTATGAGCTTTCCTTTCCATTGGATGGCACACAGCAGGCACATTCACTGTATTTTTTGTCACATCTCATAGTGCTACTCGAAGAGGATGTCCAGAACTGTTTCAGAAAATGACAAGGACGGGATAAGTGTATTCACAGCTAGGCAGAATCTTAAGCGGGGTTAATAGCAACGTCTATGTGTAATAAAGTTTTAAAATTTATACACTCACTGCCTTTTCTGCCATCTGCTTAGGAAAAATAATACAGGATTTATAAGATTCTGTACCATCAGTGTTTTTCAGGTATCCACTATGGGTCTGGAAATCCTGGTGGATACAGAGGGGACTATTGTATTGGTACTCCACACACAAAACGCTACTTGGAATCTTCTACTTTTAATAGTACAATAAGTTCTGAGATCAAAACTTGTGAAGACCTCTAGTCTACATTAGATCTAAGAGAACTCTGATGTGACCCAAAGCAAATGAAGCATTTTCTTCTCTTGAGACCAAGATCATATCAATGACGTGAAATGTAACACTGGAACAATGGGTAGAGACACATCTACTGGTGCATCTCTGTACCATTGCTCACTGATGGCACGTTTCTGAGGAGAAACCATTCTGTCAGGCAATAGCTGTCTCATCATATTTTGATAGAAGAAGAGGAAAGGAAGAAGAAGAAGTAGAAGGAGAAGGAGGAGAAGGAGAAGGAGAAGGAGAAGGAGAAGGAGAAGGAGAAGGAGAAGGAGAAGGAGAAGGAGAAGGAGAAGGAGAAGGAGAAGGAAGAAGAGGAAGAAGGATTTAAAACAGATACCTTTGCCAAAATTGCACAACTAACAAATGGGGGGCTGCACAACAGATGAGCTCAGCACCTCCCATAAAACCAAACTGCATCTGTCAATTATTAGAAATGTTTAGGCACTAAATAATTTCACTTAAAATATCATCACAATTGAGGTTAAGTGTGGCTTTGATTAGTTGAAGTTGTCCCAGTAACTTCCTCACTATGCTGCTTCCCTGGGCTGGGAAAGACAATGGCGTCACAAAAGACCTACGAAGTGAAACTTTCAAGACTAGAAGGACTTGTTTGAAAACTTCTTAGACCATTCCTCTTCCTAAGGAAAAGGTTGTTGCTTTCTTTATTTTCCCCCCTTCTGTTTTCGTTCCAGCATTCTTTTGTGAGTATGGAACTGATTAGTAAATAGGGCCAAGCAGCTTGAGTTGGGCTTCCTGTGTGAATGCGAACAGGGCTCATTTCCAGCCTTGCGTTTGATGTTATCTGTGGCGGCTGTGCCTGCCTTGGAAGTTTCGGACGGCTTCCTCCAATTTCCTGTATTGTTACAATGGTAGTTGTGTGCACATGTGCGGGAGTCGGCAGAGAAGAGTGGAGACGTTGGGTCGGGGGATGTTTCTATGTGGACTTACTTGGCTCCTGTGAAATTTTTCAGTCAGACATTGTACGGGTCGCGTGCACCAGTTAGCAGAAATGAGCGTCCTTTGCTGCTCTGCCACTAATTATCTCTGTGGTTTTGGCAAACGATTTAGTCTTCAGACACAATTCGGCTTCCATAGACATCTCCTTCCAGCTCTGAAACTTTATAACCCTGGCTTTTACTCAAAGCTTCCCTGTCCAACTGCTCACACTTTACTGTTAAGAAATATTTGTTTTTCTTCCTTCTGATTTTACTTGCCACGCACCGGCCTTGATTATTCTTCTATTAATTCCATTCTCTTACACTTAAATCTTAGAAATGCTCTTCCTCCACCAGCTATTATTCTGCGCCCATATTCACTACACAAATATCACAAATGGTTTATCTGGAAAGAAGGGCCGAATGTGTTCACTTCCTGTTTTGTTTGTGGCATGTCTTGAATTCAGAGAGTGAAGTTTTTTAGAATCTGCCCTAAATCTGTAAGGTAACCCAAAGATGCTGGACTAGCAGCCACTTTTCTGGTGCTACTCTATTTTCTCCTCTCTTAAATTCAGCTAGTTTTAAACATGCAGGTGAATGGCATATTTAACTCATTTTTTACATCCATGTATGAACATTTAAAATGGAATCAGGACAGGAAACTTCTGGTTTTTCAAGCTCATAGGCTGCCAGTCCCCCACAGGGGCATAGAGCGCCATCTAGAGATGCAGTTGGCTGTCACGTATCTGCCTGATACGGGAAACCTAGGCAAACTGGATTTAAACAAAATGCTGGGAACGTTCACTGCAATCATTTAGTACCCTGAAAGTCTGAATATGTTATTAAACGTACAAATGTGTGTGAGCTACAGAATATGGGAAAAATGCAAAATAAAGATTTATGGATATGTGCACTTTAGGTGTGAGTCACGTTTAGTTTTTAACTTTTTAATGAGATTTTTGTATAGATGGTGTGAGATTGAAATCTTGTCTGTTGGTAATTTATGTTCCTGTGTGAAACATGTGTAAATTGCTTTGTTTTTTTTATCAGCTTAGTTTGTCGTTTCTCGACTGTAAAAGATAATTTCTAAAAATTCTTCTAAATTGTCTCCTTTCTTTCTCTTTATAGGGATCAAATTCAGGTTCTCATGTTGAATTGCCTTTTCTATTTCTTAAGTTAGGGTCTTCAAAGGTGCCTGGGCTGGTCTTGAGCTTGTGACTTTGCTGCTTCAGCCTCTCCAGTAGCTGTATTTACAGGTGTGCACCATGCCAAGCTGCTTTCAACTCTTTAAAATACCTCGACCAGCCCCAACCACTGCAGTTCTGTGATTTACTCTGGCAACTGCACGTGTGTTGGATGCCGCCAGGGTTCAATATTAACAAGTGTGGAAATTATACCAACTGTTGTTTGTTGGTTACTACTATGTCTTTAGTATTCAGTAGTCAACTCATATTTTAATTTTTAAAAATTTTAAAAGTTCTGTATTACAAAACTTTGTGAGATATATATATATATACACAAAAATAAATATATATAATCACTGTACAGATAAGGAATCTAATGCTTGCTTCTCATGCTTATAAACTGGTAAAGAGACAGAGAGAAGGAGAGAGAGAGAGGGAGAGGGGGAGGGAGAGGAGGGAGCAGGAGAGAGAGAAAGAGAAATGAGATAGGTTAACGTCATTAAATTCATCCTAGCACTATTTGTGATGTAAAGCATTGTGCCATTTGTTACAATGCAGAATGGAAAGTACTCGGGCTTCATTAGAGAAGCTACCTGTCACTGCCTCCCACACACTGAGAGGAGCTGCCATCGGGTGGTTGTTAGAATACAATGTGTCTTTAGACTACAATGTACAATGCGTTGTAAAAGTACATTTTCCAGGGAAGGAGGGGGGAGTAAACAGTTGGGGGTCTCTAAAGTGGCACCTCGCCCTGTCCTGGTCTTTTCCCTGCCACGTGCTCTTTTCTCTGGGGGCAACAGGAGGAGCAGCAGAGTGTGGCTCTCGGGGTAACCTCGGTGTCCCAGGTGGTGGCACAAGGATAGTGGGGTGGCAGGGGACCAGCGGCCTCATTCCAGTCACCGCAGAAGCATCCAGGCTGTCTGGTTGATGGCTTGCTTCAAGTTTTTCTTCTAAAAGCTGCGCAGCCTTTTCCGAAGTGTGCCATGTTATGTGTCAGTTTCAGGTGGAAAATGAGGCTTTCTGATCATATGGAATGAGAGATGCAGAACCGAATAGAGGTAAATGGATTTCTTTGCTGGGGTGCAGGACTTCTAGAAAACTTTTGCGTGCCAGTGTGTACTTTTCATTTAATTTATGGATTAAGCTTAAGCAGCTCCAGTAAATGGACAGAAGCCAGAGAGTATAATCTTTCTTCTAATGTAGCAACCATGCAGTTTAACCATATTTATCAGATTTCTTTGTGTACAAATTTGCAAACCATTCTAGCCGCCTTGCCTTGCTTATGTGGTGTAGTAAATTAACTCCAGTGAATGCTGAAAATAAATGTTCTCTAGTTGTCAAGCAGCAACCGCTCGCGCTGCCCACCGTGAGCCCTGTGGCTGCTGCCCCCTTGTGGGGTGGTGCTCTCAGGGGGTGCACTCCTCTGCAGCCCATCCCTGCATTACTCGCCTGTTTCCCTGGGTATTGGGGTTTGTAGGATAATGGTCAGATCCACACTGACCTGGTATCTACATGGATGGTCTATGCTGTAGAAGTTACTCATGAAATTGCAGGTTTAAGGAGTCTATTAGGAGTTCCTAGGTTGCTAAGTACCTTTATGAGAAATCCTAGCCCCTGACTCACTGAGTCTTGCTGTTTCAGTATTAACAGCAAAGTCAGATTTACCGGTGGCATGGGAAGCATGAATGGCAATCTGGAGAAGTGGAAGGAACCCGGCTTTATTATGTGGGGCCAGGGGGAGCCCAGAGGTGTTCAGCACTACATATTCTGAGCCCCAAGATTTGGGGAAGTGAAGGTTTTATATCTTTGTTTTAGTTGGGGTGGGCCAGCAGGAGCTGAGCAGAATTTTATAGGAGCAGAAGTTGAGCAGATATTAAAGGAGGGATTTGAGCAGTAGGGGCTGTTACCATGTGGTTACAAAATAGCACAAAATATTATCTATAGGAAGAGGTTCAGGGTGAAACACCTGACTGTGATTACAGTAAACAGGGACAGGGGAACTTAGGGTGGAACAGGGAACAGGGTCCTGAGGTGGTCTATGTTCTGCATTATTAGTAGCAACATCTCTATTGTGCGTTGGGCCCTGCTAACTTGATTAATCTTCATAGAAATCCTGTAAAGGTAGGTGCATGTAGCAGCATTGATTTATACATGAAGAATTGAGCCAGAATGACTATGCAACTCTCATGACAACTTCCAGAATCTCTTAGCAGGGCTCACTTGACTTTGGTCCTCTCCATGAGGTGAGTGTCAGAGTTTCCGCTGATCCAGACACAGCCCTGCTGACCTAGGGTACCTCCCTTCACCCTCCCATGCTCACACTAGGATCTGTGCTCTGAGCATGAGACACTGGAATACGGGCCTATCAAATTCTCTATGAAGCCATTTAGCTATAAAGGAAAGGAAACAAAAGGAAAATGTTATGTGCGCTTTGACTTCATTTATGGAAATGCACAGAAGTGAAAGCTGGAGGAAAAGATAGTGATGAGTTGCAGAAGCAGATCCTCCAGTCAAATCAGACCTTCAGATATTGATGGTCACAAGGATACCTTGCGTGAAGGGACACTGAATCAGACCCACTCAGCAAAACCACAGCATTCTTGACCCATAGAGACTCAGGTAATCAGTGTTTGTTGCTTTAAGACACTAAGTTATGGAAGGTTATTGGCTGCACAGTGATAGAGAACTGATGGACATTCAGAGAACTTGTCTGCAGCTCCCAGGACTTAGACAGCGAGGTCCTGTATTTACACAACTGCAACCAAACACGCATCTGTGCAGGACCCGATTAGATGCTGACATCCAGAACTTGAGGTTGACGCTATTC
Organism: Dolichotis patagonum; assembly: GCA_004027295.1. Lineage (NCBI taxonomy): Eukaryota > Metazoa > Chordata > Mammalia > Rodentia > Caviidae > Dolichotis > Dolichotis patagonum. Next base: position 120,474 of record PVJX010001974.1, read on the forward strand.
AGAGTTGAGACTTTGGGGAGGTTGTTGGGATAGACAGAAGCTTGTGGATGGGAGGAATACATATATTTTGTGGCAAAGAGTGAACTGTGAGGGCTGGGGATTTAGCTCAGTGGCTTAAGCGCCTGCCTGGCAAGCGTGAGGTCGTGAGTTCGATCTCCGGTACCAAAAAAAAAAAACAAAAAAAAGCAATGAAGAGTGAACTGTCATACTTTAAAGTACATCTACAGACTAACATTCTTTTTAAAAGATGCAGCCTAATCCCCTTTCACTTGACTGTGGGCTGGACTTTATGACTCACTTGTCATGAACAGAAAAATGTAGAAGTGTCTGTGACTTCAGAAACTGGGTCAAAAGTGAGCGTGCCTTCTCTCTCGCCTTTTTTCTTGGATCGTCTCCTCTGGGGAAAGTTGTGAGCCATCTCAAAGACAGGCCCACATGTAAGGAGTGGTAGCCTTCCACCAGGAACCACAGGATTGAGCCTTTTGAAAGTGGACCCACCAGGGCTAGGCACAACTTCAGTCCCTGAGACCTCAGTCAGCTTCTTGACTGTACCCTTTTGAAAAGTCCTGAGCCAGGACAACTGATAAACCATCTTCCAATTCCCCTGTTTCAGAAGCTGTTCAAGAGAGTAAGTATCTGCGATTTTAAGCCACTTAGTGTGGGTGTAATTTGTCATGTAGCAATAGATAATATATCGTTGCTGTAAACTTAGAATATTTTCATACTTGGGGTGGAAAAAAAACGGGATAAATTCAAGCAAGTCTTTTCATGACAAGGTCTAGAAATTTTGATTTGCCTTTTTCTTGATCTTATTAACACATGACCCTTGAATTCCTTTTGTTTTTACCTAATTTTTTAATTGTAAAAGTCTCTTTTCTACTGTTTTTCAACCACTAGACTTATTGTAGAGAACTTTCCCATAAGCATAATATTCAAACATTTCATTAACTCTGTGTTTTCTGAAGAGCTGCTCTATAATTTACAGTACTCTGGGCCTTCAGGGGATATAAAGTATAGTTCTTGTCCTCATGAAGTCTAAGCTATTTATGGAATATGAAATAACTAGAAAAGAATAATATCCTATATTTTAAATACCAAAACTTTTCTGTCCATATACTCTCCTGTTTATTATTCTTTTGCTCCTATCTTTTCAACTTACTCCTTTCAACTGGATTCTTTGTTTTGAGATAATTTCTGTTATTAGTACATCCGTACAGTGCATAATGTTTACATTCTTGTGTGGAGTTAGTACATATACATAATATAAATACATAAAGTACATAAATTACATAAATTCTTTTCTTCATCCCTTTTCCCTTCCATCCCTCCTTTTGTCATCCGTTTTTTGATCCCTTTCTTTGCTTTTTTTGGTATATATTTGTAGATGATAATGTTTGCATTCCTTGTGTAGAGTTGGTACAATTACATAACATATCTTAATTCCTTTTTTATCTCCTTTCCTTCTCTTCTCCCTCCTTCCTTTCTCCATCTCTGGATCCCTTTCCCCTTTAAGAAAGATCTAGCTTCTTAGTCATTATCTTTTATTTTCCTCTTTCTTTATATTTTGGATTTCTCATGACACAAACTATGCTTACAGGTAACTGAAATAAATCAGACATACAAGCTTAAATAAAAACTGGATTCTTTTCATAAATTTTAAGTACATTTCATTAATACATAATATACAAATATAAAACTTCACTCATTAGAGTGTTATAATTTAGATCTAAAGGGTCCCCCAAAAGTTTTATGTTCATGGCAGGGCTTCTGGAAAGTGACTGGATCATAAAGGTGCCATATGTATCAGTAGATTAATCCACTGGTGAGTTTGTAACTGACCATGTTGTTCAGAGTAGGGGCCTGGTTGGAAAAGCAGGGTCTTGGGGGTCCTGACTTGGAAGGGTGCGTTCTTGGCCACAGCTCCTCTCTCCTTCTTTGGCTTCCTGGCTGTCATGAGGGAGTTTTCTCTGCCATGTCTACCCGGCATGCCGCATCTTTCTTCCCTTGAAAACTATGAGCCAAATTAAACATCTCCTGAGTCTAAACATGAGATTTACCTTACATGCATGGCTCAGGTTGTGTAGCATTTTGTCAGCACTCAAAAGATTTTGGATTTTTGAATTATGTCTGATTTGGGGTTTTAAAGATTGCTATCTGATACTTGGCCTGTCTTTTAAATAAATGGAGCCATTTGTTTTCTTTGACTCCCTCCTGGCCCAAGTTCAGAGTATCCTCTAGTTTCTCACTTAAAACCGGAGGACTTTGCTTTGTAGGCTGGAGAGCTCCAAGGAGTTCCCCTTAGTGTGCAGACAGGGGGTCCCTTCCGAAGCTGAAAATAATGACAGCCAAGTCCTGGTTATCGAATTCCCCTGTATGGGTGAAAATCAAAGTGAATCCCCTCACTCCTCCATGAGCTTCCCCAGATCTGGGACAAGGGTCAGGAGGAGCCATCAGGAGGAGAGGATTAAGGGCTGCGGAGATACTGAGCCACCCCCGGCCCAGCAGGCCCAAGGTGAGGTGTGGGAGGACACTGCCAACAATCAATTCTCACCCATCAAATGCTTAGTGAATGATCCCCCACATTCCAAGATGTTCCAGCTGTGGGAGATGGAGTAGTGAACAAGGAGAACCCCTCATGAGGCCCCCTATCTAGAGGAAAAGCAGACAGTAACATAGACAGGTAAAACCCATAGTGGTTAGAGATGATACAGACAAAAATGAAGCACATACGGGAGTCAGGAGTGGGACGGGGCACGTGTGTGGTGTGGTGAGGTAGTGCAATGTGCACTTGTAAAATGGATTATCAGGGGGCATCACTTTCAGAACAAAATATTCTGCACCTAAACTGGGAGGATTTGATTATATTTCTTGCTTGTATTTCAAGAAAAGGCATGCTCAGTAGAGGGCACCAAAACTGCAAAGTCTCAGAGGTCTAAAGCGTTTGACGAATGAGGAGGAAGCAGTAAGGCTGGAAGTGAGAAAATAAGAGAAGCTAAGTAAGATGTGAGTTTAGAATACGAGGCCAGCCCTTCTGGTTCCGGAAGGCTGCAGCTGTGTGCCCATGACTGTCCAGCATGCTGAGATGACCCAGCCATTACTGGATTCCAGCGTAGAAAGTAACTTTCAAAGGCCCTTGTCTTGGTTACTTTCCTCTCATTGCTGGGACAAGATATTCGACGCCCAAAATGAAGGAAGGAGAGGTTTATTTAGCTTACAGGTTGTGAAGGTTTCCGTCTATCATCAGCTGGCTCCAAGGCAGGGTGGCATGGCACTGGGGCTACACTTCCAGATGGCAGGAGACAGCAAAGCAACAATAGCAGAAGAGAGGAGAGCGCGCCTCTTTTCCTCCCTTACATTGCACACAGGCCATCCCCACTCCAAGGCAGATGCAGCGCTTAACCACCTCCATGCCCTCCTTTTGCACAGGCTCAGGATATTTACAAAGGACCCTGGTTCCCTGCTGAGTCTCTTAGTTGAATGTCTAAACAGTCTCAAGTCCGATACAATGTATCGACCATAACAGCCCTGGATGTGTGTAAACTGGAGAAGGAGGAGACCCTGCTGGGGGTGGGGAAGAGGAGGGAGACTCTGACTCTCCCAGTGAGTCAGATCCCACCATCCATCTGGGTCTTGTCCTCTTGTTATCTTTGCCACATTGTATGTTGTAGTTTTGATTTGTTCAAACCCTTCACATTTCAGTTGTTGATAGCCTTAAATATTTTGGTGTCACATTAGCCGTTAAAATTCAGGCTATGTTGTTTATACTCTCTGAACAAATTAATATTCCCAAAAGGTATCTTTTTTTTCCTCTACAGATAATATTCTTATCTACTTTCACCACTAAATTACTTCTGAGTAATTAGAAGGTGTAACGACTTTTTTGGATGGACTCGATCTCTGTACAGAGTTTTGTGAATGTTTCCTGATTAGTTATTAGGTATTTGAAAAACCAGCTACTGTGGACTCAACTTTACTTGGTGCTATAATACAATTTAAACTGTGCTGGTTTTCAAAGAAATGTGGGAGCGAGTGTTTGCTCTCCGGCAGGGGGCAGCCTATCTCTGAATTTCAAGCCCCGCTCTCCTTGCAGGCTGCTCCTCTTCTGGGTGTTTTGTTGGTTACGAAGAGCATTGCAGCCCCCAGACAGCCAGGTGGGAACTTTGAAAGGTCGCTTTTCTCCTCTTTTTCTTGGCTGTCTAGCCAGTTTCTAGTTCATTCCATCTTCATCACAGCGTATTTTATTTCCATTTCTAAAACTGCTATTACTCCTGCCCCTCCACTGTCTCCCTGACCCCTGCCTTTGACCTCTTCAATCTAACACTTTTCCTCTTCTTCCCAGGCCTATCCATTCTCTTCCAAACAACTGCTTCTGAAGCATGTGCTAAAATATCTTCAAAGACTCACTAGAGACCAAAGAAATAAATGCATATTGCAATGGCAAGCAGAAACACTAAAACAACACCCAGGATTTGGAGGCAGATTTATTTACTTTGACGGGCACTGAGTGAGATCAGTCCCAAAATATCAGGCCTGGATCTCTGGTGGTCTAGGGCTTATAGGGGATAAGCAGGCAGGAAGTACAGTGGCTTGTCAGTTGGGGATTAGTTCTTACTATATGAATCATAGGGAACAGCTACGTAACATAGTGACCAATCGTTTCCAAGAAACAAAAGTAACAGGGACTGGAACTATTACCTGGGCAACTAACAAACTGAAATACACTGGATGGGGGTGGGGGGGAAATCTTCTGCTACTATATGATTAGGGTACATGCTACAAAGCCATTACTCTCTTTAGGTGGCATTCAAGACCTGTGGGAGACAACTCCACTGACTCCCTTTGAATCCAAAACAATTACTGTGACTTTATTTGGAGACTCATTTCCTTATACTGATATGTAAAAAGCTGGCTAGGGTATTTCCTTCTCTCTTCAATTGGCTCTAAGCATTGCAAATAAAGCTAGCTGAGGTACTAACATGCAATTTCTATAGCCAACAGACAGTCCTGTTTCCTCACAGAGTGTTCTCCATACAATACAGATAAGTATGGGAGATGTTAGAGCAAATTGCTCTGGGAATGTCAACTGGGTACCAGCCTCAAGGGAAGAAGCTATGACTCCCCAGGGCACAAGAGTCTGCATATCAGAACCAAAGCTCCCCCAAAACAATTCCACTGCTACCTAAATTGGATTATGTAAATTGATCCTTCTACATATCTTTATCTCTGCAATTTACAGAGACCCCAATCTTTGCACCTGGCCAGCCATCTCAAGTTACTCACATAATTCCCACCCTCCTCACTGTCACTCATCCCTGAGCCATCCACCTTCTTCACAAGATAATAAATTCTGGGAGAGGCCTAGGATCAAGGCCTTTGTTTGCATGTCATCACGGGGACTGGATTTAGGACGCCTTGGCTGCCCTTAACTTGGAATGTGTCTTGCTGTTTTTACTCTCGCTGTGGGTTGCATTGGTGGTGGTAGATTGGAATTAACTTGATGGGATTCCAATGACATCTCAATGGGATTATAAATATAACTTTTTGGATTGTGAGGAAAACGAGAAAGAGGATTACAATACTTGGATGACTGAACTTGATGTTTGGGTTTACAATAAAGACCCATGAAAATCAAACTACTACCTCCTCCTTCAGTTGTCTCTGCTTTCTTTAGCACCCTCACAAAACCACCTTCTCATGGAGTGGGTATCTAGGCTTTTCACAGATGTAAATCCAAGTGCAAAGCTGAGCACTTTCCCTTTCCATTGGTATGAACTTGGCAAAAATATCAACCCTGTAAGCCTTTATTTCCACTTATACATGGGCTGAGTGGTGCCTCTCTGGCCTGGTATAACAAATCAGTGCATGCTACGGATATGAACATTCTTGCTGTGCTGCACCCATGTGACAAAGTGGCACCATCACTGCTATTTATCACCAGTGACCAACCACTCAGAGCTTCTCAGAGTCCCTTGGGAGTTGGCCAAATTTTGTCCTTACCACACACTGATAATTCTGTCTCCAAGGTCCAGTTTGTTTCTCCTTGTGTATAATTCTACATTAGAGGGCCATGGTTCTCTATGACTTTTCTGAGCACCCCTTTCCTCCAGAGACAAGCAACATTAAACTCTTCACTCACCCATATTTCCTGACCACTCTGAACTGGATCAGCACCATACCGGGCTCTCTAGGGTACTGTAGTGATGGAGGTAGACAAGTCCCTGGTCTGGAGACATGTTTGCCCTGGGAAATAAAAGATACACTAGAGAAATAAAAGTGTGACTTATTTCCAGAGGATGACTACACACAAACTTGGGACCAGAGAGCAGGACCATAATTTAAGTGTCTGGAATGGATAAGGGTCCAGGAGATCAATGGTTAACCTAAGAAACATTCATTGAAGTTGAAATAGGAGCATGATTAAGTCAGGCCAAGTGGGGAGTGGGAGAGTATCCCAAAGAATTGTGCATTTTCTCTATCCTGCTATGTCTTCATTTGTAAAGACCAGGGACTGAATCTTATTCCCAGTAAATCTACAACAGACTAGAAATCCTCTTACTCCCAGGAGCTGTTCAAAAATTAGTTAATAAATTATAAAGAAATATAGAGCACTTTAATTGCCATCATTAAAATGACAGAGGAAAACTCTGTTCCCATGTTTTCTGTGCCTTTCTTAGGATGGCTACACATTTGGGGTCCCAACAAAATATGGCTAAAAACTTTACTAGTTCTGTAGGGAGCACCTTCCTTTGAGGCTGAAGTCTCACAGAGAGAGGGTGGGATGAGAATCCTTCAGGCCTCTACTTTTGTGCCAAGAGAGTAGAATCACATTAGGCCTCCTAGAAATCAGTGTCACATGGAAGCTGCTTCATATTTCATGGCACTTTGCAGATCTGACTCCGTTTCATTTGGTAAGAACCTCTCTAAAGAGGACTGCCACAGCTCGCTGACACCTTACCTGTATCAGGGTAGGGACAGCACACGCGTAAGGACAGGGGCAAGGCCAATCCAAGTAGCCCTGCTGTGCCACTGAAAGGTGGGTGCTTTACCCAGTGTGTGGCAAACTGGGAACAGAGGTCTTAGTCAAGCTTCCCAGGAGATGGAGGCTGTAATGAGGCTCAATGGCAGTAGTGAGGCCCAAGATCACTGCCCTGCCCGCTTTCTAATGAAGCTGATCATTTGCTGGGCCGTCTGGCCCTCCTTTCAGTGGGCAGCTTCCACTGGGAGGTCCTTAAGGAGCCTTGGCCTCTCTAAGACGTGGGTGGGTTGATTTCCCAGTAGCTGTAGGCAATTCTCTTGAGCAAGACAGCTCAGAGCATACAGGCCCGAGTACCCCAATTTGGCCCCGATCCCAAGGAAGGGGAGTGGGGAACAAGGCAAACTTCGCCAATTACTGTGATCTTTTTCTTTTCCAGAAATAAAAAAACAGTAGTAACATGTGGTCAAATAAAGGTCAATGGTGGTTTTCATCTTTAGCCTTGAATAGTGAACCCCAAAGAACCAACGACACTTCAGTTTTCATCGATGTGTAAATAATCTCACACAGAGCTGAGCACTTGTTCCTCACTCCTGAAATCTCAGGGGAAGCTGCAGGGACTTAGGCCAGATGAACTTAAGAGGAGGCTTCCTTGGGAGGGACTCAAAAGGTAGGAAATCAATGAAGTTGGAACCTGGCCTTTAATGGCCAGTGGATCCCAGGAAATGAGTCCCATCAACCAGCGTTGGAAGTCTTTGGCCCCAAATGCTGAAAGCAGGCTGGGAGTCAGTGGCCGCAAGGGGAGAGCACCTCTACAGCTCATCCAGAGACAACCTTTTAAAGCGGGAAGTGTTGATTGTTCCTTGAAGTTGGGGTAGGGAGTGAGCTAGAGAAGAAAGATGAGAGGTAGAAAAACGGTTGAACTAGCGAGGACTTTTCAAGACTGCCTTTAAAAACGAACACCAGGGGACACATAAAGGGAAAATGGTGGAGCATTCAGTAAAATTTTTAACTGGAGTTGGGCTGTCAAGTATCCTCATGCAAAGGGCTATGGGATGGCAAAGAAGTAAACCATCACATGTGGATCACAGAGCCTGAAGTGGGCGACCTCAGCTGGGGCTGTAGTGTGACGAAAGCTGGTCTAGGATGCAAAGGGGCAGCAGCCACCTAAGGGCACAACGTGATTAGGTGCTATAGAAAGGACACGAGTCTGGTTCCTGGCTGGGCAAGCCAGTCCTTCTTGCAATCGTACACTGAAGGTATGCACAGTTGCCCTGCTGAGCTGCTACACGGATACTTGTAAAATAGAAGATGAGCACAAAAATAGAGGAAGTGATGGCTTCTAAAGACAGCTGCAGTGTTTTTAAACTAAGTGACATCTGCCAGAATGTACAAAGTTCATGACTGAAGTCTCATTAGTTCTTGGCAAAAGATCAGCACAGAGTGTGTGTTTTTATTAGTGACCATTTTTGTCTTCAGAGCAACAGCACTGAGGTCATTTGAGAGATGCAGCCAGCTCTGACACTGTGGTGTCAGAAGGAGCGGCCTTCAAGCCAGGGCACCATCTGCTGTGAGGCTGAGCTGTGTTACAGTCCCAGCAGTCCAAGGAACACTTCCCTCTTGTCTCACCCCAATGCGGACAATGATCAGACAGGCTGCACATGGAGCAGGCCAGGCGCTTACGGTCCAAGCAACACACTCACACGTATAGGCACATATGCACACACATGCACACACACATCACAGTTGCAATATTATTACGGTATCTTCACACACACTCATTTCGGGACTGTGTAAAGCAACTTTATTAGTCTTAAAATATGTCTTAAAATATGTCTTTTTTGCTCAATAATATTCTTTCATTAACCCACTAAAGAAATCTATTATTAAATGATTAATCTGGTTTCCTTTAGACAAAGATAACAATTCAAATGTGAACTTGTCCAGTTCCACTGACTTGTAAGCAGAGTTGGCTGTGTAAACTGAGTAATTCCAATTCTGTCACACTGAGTGAAGAAAAGCAAAATTCTGTTTAAGAACATCTTTAGAAAGTACATGGATATATAACTTTAGAAAATCTACTACCTAAGCACACAAATGACATCATTTTAAATAGTACTACAAAAAGAGCCTGACCATTGTTAATTAGTACAAATAAAATATATACTCAAGTTATTACAACTAAAGATACTTTTACATCAGTTTGTGCTTTTAAAACTACTACTAGTTTCTTTTTTTCCTGGGGAATGCGAAAATAACTATAAACTACAGGAAAAGAAGAGGTTTTGCTTTTATGACACAAAACCATACATCAACATTAGAAGAGGCAAGTGGACATATAACAATCATCTTTAAATTTCCCTGGAACAAGAAAAGTCTATTCAATGAGATAAGGAGTAATTGCTGATTTTATGTTTTGTAAGTGTATGAGAGCCATTTTTTTCTTGGCCAGTAATCACGACAAATACTCAATGTCTAGGAACAGATGTATGTGTACATATTTACATGTATGTAATTAACAGTATCTGCAGAAACCAGCAGTCCCACACACTCAGTGTCTCAGAAATTCCACTCAAGTCTCCCTTACTGGGTGGGCTTTAAGTACTGCCAATATTCTGCATAAAATAGAGTAGTAAAGCATACTTTTCCTAGTAGGACCCCCTCCATACATTTTCTAGAACATTTAAGTGGGTATAATATGATTAGCTCATAAGAAAACTGCCTGTCCTTCAACAAAATTGCCTCCTCGGTGAACACAGATATAACCATAATTTACTCAGAGAATTCAATATCCAGTTATACTGGCTAGAGATGACTATGACTTACCGTTTTTTCTATGTAGAAGTAGCATCTACAGAGACACAAAATTCCCTGTGGAGAAAATATGCTGTCTCATATGAATTCGTTATTTATTTGCCATGTGGGGATCCAGTGGACACTTGGCTCTCACAAGTGGTCCATCAGATTAGTCAGGTAGATTAAATGACAGCTTGAATCCCTCCCAGATAAAGTGATTAATTATTCATGGGTAATCAACTGGGGGAGGCCTGCATCAAAAGGGAATAGAACAGTGGTATAACTGAATGATTCGCATTCTCATTAGTGTGTCACAAACTTTAAGTAAATAAAAAAGTTCTGTAATTCACAGTTAGTATTTTCTTGTTGACTAATTTTAAGCTTCTGCCAAGTATATTCTAAGTGAGTCAAGTGGAATTTTTTTTTATTTTGTTATCTGTGGGATTTTTTTTTTTTTGTATTTTGTGATACTGTGTTAAATTGCTTAGTTTGAGAAAAACAATACAGAGAATCACAATGCACATTTGCTATAAAGCCCAAGTTTCAAAATCCAGAATATTACTAATCTATTTGTCCTTGGAGCCAAAAATAAAACAGTGCTTCCACTAAACTCTCTTCAGTATCTCTTCAATTCAGAAGAAAAGTATAATTACAGTTTTAAAAATGATCATTAAGCCTGGTGCTAGCTTATGTAGGTATGCATGCTTCTAATACTTTTGGGAAGAACTGTCACCCAAGTACTCAGAACAATTCATCACATGCATGTACTGCACTCCTGCATGCTAACAGTGCTTTCATTCTATTTATTTCATCGCTTTATTTTCCATAGAGTGCTAGGATTCAAACTCAGGGCCTCATCCTGCTGGGTACATGCTGTCACCAAGCAGCTACACCCGGTCCCTGCTAACAGTTACAATCTCAAGCAATACTGACAAGTTTGTCATTTACAGTACGTATCCTGGAGGAAGTTTGCTTATCATTGAGAAAATTCTCCAAGGCTTTTATGTTGCTATCCATTGTCTCCCATTTTCTCGAAGATTTTAAGTAGAAACAAGGTATTTTTGGCAACAAAATACCCCATCCCATGATTCAATAAACTGTAATACCTGAGCAATGGAGCAGGTTTCTTGTTATAAATTATCCCCTTATACTAGAAAAATACTGTTTTTAAAGGTATATTTAAGAGTAGACTCTTTTAAAATCACTATAATACTGAAAACAAAATATACATATACTCTTGTAAGAATTTTTTTCTATTGGGAATAAAATCTAAGCTGTACTGAAGTGCTTCTAATTCTATTGCTTTTTTCAGACCATTTTTATTAACACTTAAGCACAAACATTCTATGCCAAATGCTAAAATAAACTATGTGCTCACTCAAAGATTAAAAAGATGGTCAACTGTTAATTTCTAAATCAAAGCATACATAGGTTTTAAAATACAATAGAAGTGAGTGCTAATTTAGGTAACTAATTTTGCATTTTACTTTCAATACTTGTGAAAAGATCATGGTTCACCTTTTGGAGAAGTTTACCCAAATAATCCAGCTAATCACAACTTCCCTTTTTTCTCTGCTACAATGCACCAGTTGCCATGATCATTCCCGGAGCTCAGGATGTGGAGTTCGGACACATTCTCCTGCAGGAGACCATGGAGCTCGCCTTCTCGAAACACATGGTAGTACCTCATAAAGGCTCTCGAATCCAAAATGTTGGGCTGCTGTGTGTCAGCAGAAATTGTGTCATCTGGGTTGGAATCTGGGGAACTGATTGTAGAACTTCTTCTCAGTATTTTATTATCAGTAGGGTGGCCTTTCTCTAAGGCCCCTGATTCTACACAGCTCTCACCAGTATTAGTGCCGGGCAGAAAAGTCTCCCCTCCATTTCTTTTGTTTCCTCCTTGGTCTCCATTTAAACGCTTCGAAGTAACTGGTGCTTTCAACCACTGCAACTGATTCTGAGAAGTTTCCAGAAACACTTCCTCATCTAAGTTTGGCTCTTTTGTTGCAAATGGTTCTGGGTGCTCAAAGTCTAACCTCTGCAGTCTGGAAGGTTGGACTGATATCGTGTTATTGGCCCAGCCTTCTGTGTTTCTCAACGGTCTCACACTTTCAATTTGCTTCCTCAGAGTGGATTCATCCAAAGATCTGGAGAAAAACCAGGAGCGAAAAGATTTTCCTAATGTGTTATAAAATCCGTTTTCTTCCTCACCTTCCCTCGAAATACTTCCACAACAGGTTCTAGTCATGACAGGTCCATAGTCTACGCTATGGGACCGTTTTGAATTACACTGCTCTTTAAAACAAACAGAGCAGCTACACTCGGAGCAGGGAGGATGGTAGGCATGGCTTGTTTCCGGATGTCCACACTGCCTCTGCCTCCCAGACTGGCTGGATTCTGAGCAGAGCTGGGAACATAAGGCTCTGTTCCATGGAACAAGGACATCTTGCTTCTCAAAGTGGCGGTTCTTTTGTTCCATTGCCCAAACATAAATCATCAGTTGGCCTCCAGGAACTAAGATCCTGGCCATTTCTTTTATTGCTCTGATTCTTCTTTGTTTTGTAGAAAAATGATGTATGACTGAAAAAGAAGAAACTGTATCTCAATGTTTATACAATCACATAAACACACACACATATACTAGTATTTCTGTATAACAACAATGACATTTTGACAAGCAGGAAAACCTCATTTTCTGCATGGCATGGCAGATAAAAGAAATAGCATGGGCCTGTTTTTAGGAGAAACATACTTTTTTGTCTTTAGTTCCTGTACTTAATAGAAAGCTGATCTTGGATAATTATTTAAGTTCTAAAGATTTTCTTTTTCTTCCACTATAAAAAAAAATCTAAAATAGATAACTTGTTATATCTCTTCCAGTTCCAAAATCCTGTGAATTTTGTTATCCAGAAAGATAACAAGTGTGAATTATTAACATTTTGAATGAAAACTGAGTTAGGTGACTGTTAAGATTATTTACTGATTGATTTACTGAATAGCTAGTATTTTTATAGGATTAATATCACTGATCAGTAGCGTTAATAAAATGAATAAAGCAGAAAATATTAAAAGATCATTTTAAAAATTAGATAATGCAAAGATAAACTAGCCCAGTACAAGTCCAAATGATTATTTAGCACTTTTAAAAATGTTAATATGATAAATGTGTAAATTTTTAAAAATAAAATTTTACTTACAATCCATTCAAAGTCAAAGTGAGATTTAAGTCAGTGAATGAGGCAGCGTTTATCTAGTCATAAGTGTGTTACTAGGCATATTTTATCTAATAATATATAAAACACTAGTCTCTTCGTTCCTGGGGGAGTTTAATCACAGTACTGTGTTAAGGGACAACATCAAATTATCTTTCAAAATATCAACCTACTACATATCTCATAGATGAGACTGTTTCCAACCAAAGCTGGACGTTCCAATTCTGATGTCAGTAGTGGGGCCAGATAGTGCAGTCCTTTAACGCTCACATACTCTGGTTGTCAGCAGTGATTTCACGCAAATTAATTTCTGCAGTTTATCTGCCATTAAGTAATACTAAATATGTAAAATGAGCCTCTTGTATAGATGACACTGTCAAAGGAAGTTCATTAAATTGGCACACTCTGTATTGTTAGCCATGGGCATTGCATCCCTATCAACAGCATGCAAACCCTGTTATCTTCACCATGACCTGGTGTGAGAAGGCTGGAAGTGTGAGGACAAAATGTGTTTGAAGAACAAAACTCCAACATATTTCATCCTAGATCTGTCAGTACTAGACTTGTGATCTCTGATCAATTATCACATCTTGCTACGCCTTGGAGTACTCCCAGCCTCCAAAGGAAGCTCTTAATAATGGTCCTTTTGAAAGCATATACTTCAGAAAGTACTGCCTTTGGTGCCTGAGTTGAAAGGAAGTATTAGGGTCACACAGGGAGACTCAATACAGGGCTGATGTTTGAATCTATCTATCACTATTTAGGGTTGAAAATATCTCCCACAACTTGTAGCCTCCAAAGTTAACATTCCCAGGCTTTCCTGGTCGTTTACCAGTCTGCACAGAGAGGCAAGTTGAGCCACCAGACACATTTCCAGCTGAGGTAGAACAAAGCAATCTTTTTCTTCTTAGTTCAATTCTAACCCTCTCAACAAGTCCGCTATTCGTGGCCTATTTAATGCCACGTTTTCTGCATGTTTGTGAACTTTGCTGGTGATTCCACCATTTAGAGCATGTGCCCTGCACACAGCCCTGGCAGGGGATCTGGAGCGCCTCAGAACACAAGACTCTGATGGACCTTCCAGAGAAAATACATGAGCCACATACGCTTCCTTCAGACATGAGTTTAAAACTAAATAAAACATCTTTAAACAGAAGCACATATAAAACAAGGTTATGTGGTTGTCAGTTGACACAAATGATATGGCAGTGGTTCTGTATTCCTTCTGGGATCCTGTATTCCATTGGATTGGCTAATTCAGTGTATTTTCAGAAATTTCGTAGAACATAAATCCTGTGAATAATAATATTTACTGTATTTATTTTTGAAAGACATAAAGGAAAAACATTAAAACTGGACTATTTCAATGCACTAATCTATTTTTAATAAACCTGGAGGTCTTTAACACTTTAGGATTCTATTTGACTTCAAAAGAGGTCCTTTTTAAAGACAGAAGTCTTTATACATTAATTGATGAATAAATGATTCACTCCTAATCATATCATCCAAGAAAATCAGAATATTTTGAATTATGTTTTAAATTTATATTTAATGTGGAATAATACTTTTTAAGTAAAATATGTTGTAGGGAAAAAGCTCATAAATGAAGATTTCTAATTAAACCAAATTATATTATTCATATATATATATACACATATATGTTCTATTGAGAATGTTCTAAGTGTAAGTATAAGGGAACATAAGAACTTGTTATCTGAAGCACCTATGTGGGGAAATGCAGAATTTCTGAAACATGAGAAAGGAATTTTGTTTATAAATCATAATTACAATTTAAAGGCAAAAATAATGCTTCATATATGTACCTGATAGCAATATTTTCCTGCTGACAGCACAGAAAAATAGGTTGACTGAATTCAACTACTGGATTCCAGAATCAGTTGAGGAATTACACAAGATCATCTTACATCTTATTATTTTATGATTTATTGTTATTTAATTTGTATCATCTCTCAAACCATTAAGAATTTATGGGCTTAGCACAAAGCTTGTTATATTCAAATAGATTAATTTTTTAAAGTGTACTGGAGTAAATAATTGGCTTTGAGAAAGATTTTTTTCCTCTTGCAAAACAACTCATTGCAGAATTTCCTTAAACACAGTTTCCTAGTGACTAACATTATTAAGTATCAGGAAGACATGAGTGGAATAAAGTGAGCCTTACCTGTATATTTCAGGCATGAATATTTCTAGGTTTTTCCCCCAATTTTTTGGCAAGTGTGTGTTTCTGTGTATACTTGTTGGAAAATTATGAGGGGCAAATTCCCTAGACGGATGAACAATCTCTGGTATTAAAGAGCAGAAAATCATTATAAAATCAGTGCAGTGTGCACCAACTGGGAACTATTTCTCCAGGAACTTGAGTGCTAGTGAATGGCACGCTACTCCAGACAATATTACTGCATTACTCCCAGAATGCTCCATTAATTTAGAGCCCCTGTTTTGGCATGATAAAGGTAATAGAATGCCTACAGTCTTCACTCTGGAGGAACATGATTTCACTTTAACACAACAAAGTCCTATTTTCAATGAATAAGATTCTTCTAGCACTTCCTTACTCATAAGTAAAAGAAATAGGAACAAATCATCAAAAAGAATACCATAACAAAGTTCGAAGGTTTAAACAGTAAAACCAACTATATGTGCCGTAAGTGCATTAGAGCTTAGTCAAATAGCTCAAGCAGTTGAAATATTTTTTAAATAATTAAATAAAGTGAACATATAGATGTCTCTATACAGAATGGATGTTGAGTCATGAGTGACCTCAAACACATGCATTATTCTCATTGGCAAAGTGTGAACAGGCGACAGCTGCCTTACCTCCTATGGAGATGATGGCATCGAAGCCCTGATCCCTAAAGGGGAGATTAAGGTTGTCACATACCATGACTTCACATCCTCTATTCCGGGCAATCTCTACCAATGGCTCACAGTAGTCACAGCCCAGGACATGGACCTGGCTGTTCACCTTAAGATATTTTCCAGTTCCACAACCTGTAAGAAAAAAAAATCTGTGTCACATGCTCTTCTTCAAGAGAAACACAAAATAATTTGTTTTAGAGAAATCAATATACGCTTTATACTAAAATATAGTAGAATACAAGTTTAAAGGTATGTACATAAGCAAACTTTAATAGAGAAGAAAAGAATGGATTAAAGAAATAACACTAATTGAATAGTCATTGAGGCAATGTACACAGCCATAGCAACCCAGCACAGCCCAAACATCGCTGGCCCATCACTGGAAACAACCAACAGCTCTAGTCTCCTAGAACTAGGGACTCACTGTGCAGTTTATCTTCCCTACATATTTTACCCAAGTATACACAACGTACATTATGACAGTTGTTCTCTGGCTCTACAATGTTCTCGCTACTCTAAAGAAATTGCTGCCCATAACTTTTCAGTGGTTATGAAACGTTTATATAACAGAACACGCTCCCCAAACTTTACAAATCAGATTAAAAAAATTTTAACATTTTTTCTTCTAATCAATTTACAACAAAGGTTGCAAATAATCTCTGTTGACTCCAAATATAATTCTATTGACTCAGAATACAGCTCTATCAAAGAGCTTTTAAGAAATTACCATTTTGACATTCATTTTCTAGGGGCAGACACCTAAACAATTCAGGATTTATGAATCCAAAAATGTATATTATAATATCTTGCTGATATTATAAAGATAACAGGAACAAGAATCAATAATCATACTTTCTATAAGAGATGGAAACTTTGTAGGCATGAGTGGGGAAGGGAGAAAAAGAATAACCTATAACGAAATAATGAAAGTTTGGCCATCTCTGAGAAGACTGCACACCTCATAATTCTTAGCCAGGGAGGAGTCAGGATAGGGACCTATGCGGGGTGGGGGGGGGATAAATTGCCCCAGGTGTATCTTTATATGAGATGCCTGATCTTGAAAAATTGATATGAAAGGCTCACTTTCACTGTGCTTCATGTCTCCAAGCCCATTCCTTGGGTTTGGGAAAGTGAGAGTACATCTCCCATTTCCTCTTATCTAGCACTTGGCATTACAGGTTTGTTTATTTGGTCTTGCAGTGTCACCTAGGCTGGTCAAGAACTCCTGGGTGCAAGTGGTTCTCTCGCCTCAGCCTCTTTGTAGGTGGACACAGGCACATAGCACTGTACTTAGTGTTATATTCTATCATAGACATATAATCTGATTCCTTACCAGAAATATTTAAAAATCATTGGAGTTGATATTTGTATCTTACTGGCATTACTAGTAGATTTTTCTGCCTGGGTGGGGGGAACCTAGCACTGTTCAAAAATAATTGGTTTGCTGCTTCTGAAATACATGATGGTACTCTTTTAATAATTCCTCTTTGGTAGGGATTTTCCAAAATTATGACACAATAAAAACAGAATTAAGGTACACTGATGCCAGTAGGGAGTGGACAGTATTAATAAAAAATAAAACATGCTTGAGGTCTTAGAAACATTTTATATCTCATAGCCACTGTCCCTAATGCTTATGAGAAAAAGCATCCATTATTTGAAAAATAATTAAAAATGTATTTTAAAATGGAAACTCTTTATATTTCAAGGATAGCCATGCTTTAAGATAAATAACATTGCAAATTCATTTGCTTTTTATTGGCTTGAGAGATACATTTGGAAAAATGAAAGGAGACATTACTTCTAAGACACTAATAAAAACAGGTTCATAAACCATTATGGCTAAAGGGAGCTCTAAAGAATGCATTTAGTAATAAAGAAGAAATTGAAGTCTCTTCAAATTTAAAGTGATACACTTCCAGAGTCCCAGCACCCTTGCTATATCCAGCATTCATGATGAAGGGTATCAGTGGCACTCCCAAATATGACGTATAAATTATTCATTTTTCTGAGTGCATACACTAAGATACTAGCAAGGGGAAGATTTTATCCTAATGAAGAAATCAAGAATATTTCTAAGCTAAATTGTCCCATTATCTTAAATGTAAATCAGAATTTGAATGATACAGGGACGCTCCAGCCCAGAACAATTATACTCCTTTACAAAATCTCATTAAATGATAACCTTGAATAGCACTAAAGAGAAACTGTCTGCATGCTTTCATTTGCTTTGATTTGTATTCTGCATTGCACTGTAGCTAAAGTAAACAGGTAATTTGCTCAACTTAACAAATGTTTTGGTGGGTGATGGGAAAGTATTTGCTGAAAAGTAACTAATATAAACACCTTCTGTGATATTTATAGAAATGACTACATTTCTAAAACTGGCAGTTTTTGGCTAGGACTATGTGTAAAAGGGGACAAGCAAAAAGAAAAATATTACATGAATTTTTAAATGCAATTCTTGAGTCCAGAGACAAGATGCTTTCTTCTGTATGCACGATGTCTATCACACATTGAGTGTTCTAAATTTTTATTGCCATGATAAGGAAGTGATCATTAGGAAGTGATTTAGTCCACTAAAAATGACCATTGAAGCTGAGAATAAATATACATGGAGAGTTCAGAGGTAAGCAGAGTCTTCTTAATTCTTGAAAAGTTAATTTGTATTATGTACACAAAAATGTCATTTTCCATACTGTGCATGCGGTTGTCTCTGGGGACAGATAAAAAAAAGAATATTGCTCAGAAAAGCCTCCAGCTCTGGTCTTTCTCTTACTCTCTGAAGGAACCCAAGTAAAAATTTCGAATCACACAGTGCCCTCCATGTACCATCTAATGGCCTTAAAATTGATTGGCCCATTTTGGTTAATGGCATTGCCTTAATTGCACAGGTCACAGTATTTCTGGGAGTGTTCTGTGCTTCTGCTTTTTGAACCAGCAGAGTTCTTTTTATTTAGGCTACTGTCTCTGTTCACTTAAGCCGTGATTCCCACCCTTCACACTTAGTTTCCATCCCAAAGCCATCGATCACCTATCTCGGCTGGTCAGCAGGACTGAGGAATAGGCTGATATGGTCAATAACAATCTGAAATAGTGATGCTTTACTAGTAATTATTACTATAGTCAATTATAATTGCTAATCTAATGACCAATCAAATTCAGCAACACCTCCTTATGGAGATTAGTCATAGTACCATGCTGCCATTTCTTCTATTCATCTTTTTGGACTTCATTTATTCTTTGTATTTATTTCTTCTTTAATTTGAAATTTATTTAAAATAAATCTTTCATTTTATAATCAAAGTATTTTCCCTTATTAGCTAAAAAATTAAAGCCACACAAAAATAGAACAGTAAATGACCAAAAAGATATTTACTATAGATGCAACTGTTGATTTATACAAAAGTATTCAAAGAATATTATTCACCCCATAATTTGTAGTACCAAAATATGCACAGAAAATGATTCACATTATCTATTAATGTGGCAGTGTGAGCAGAGAGTGCAAGGCAGCTTTTAGTACTTGGGGGGGAGATACTGGGACTCAAACTCAGGACCCCACACTTATCAGGCAGGCACTTGCCACCTGAACTAAATCCTGGTCCAAGGCAGCTTTTAATCCCAGGCAACTATACAAAGCCTAAGATGGAATGATCTCCACAAATACTTTGAAAGTAACACAAACTAGATGTAAACCTCTATATTCAAAAAGAGGAAGAAGAAAAAGACGAGGAAAAGGAAGAAGAGGAGAAGGAGGAGGAGGCAGAGAAGGAAGAAACCCACCCGTATGTCCTCCCGAATGCACAAAGATGCTTCCATTTACATAAAATATCTCAGGATTCTACAAGACACCAACAGCACGGGTTGCCCCTGGTGTGGGCTGCCTGTGCTGGGGGTGGCCATGGAGAACGCTTTGCACTGAACATGCTTTGGTATCTTCCTGACCCACATATTCACTTGTGAGTGAATTACCTATCAGAATAGTTCAAGCAGTTTTTAGTGTTCCTTTTTCAAATATTTGTTCACATATTTTTCTTTGGAGTTACTGGTATTTTTAGTTTTCTTGTGAATTTACTTCTCCTCTCCAACTGAAGCTTTTGCCATTTAACCAAACATTCCTGCCCCATCCCTGCCCCAGACCTTGGTAATCACCACTCTATTCTCTGCTTCTAGGTTTTGCTTTGGTCTCTCTCGCTCTCTCTCTTTCTCAGTTAATCTCATACTCTTACAGTTAAATGAAACTGTGCAGTATTTTGTTTTTGTGGCTGCTTTATTTCCCTAATGCCCTCCAAGTTCATCCATGTTGCAGCAAATCATAGAATGCTGGAGTTTTTTACTAAAACATGTCCTGTAGATTAAGAAAATTATGTGTTTATAAGAAATGTTGTAGCTATTTACTTAGTTTTTGATCTTTTTACTTCATTTATATATTTGTTTAGATTTTTTATATTATGGAGCATTTTAATTTTTATGGGAGTAAAGTTACTAACACAGCAAATTCCCCATGACTGAAAGATGCCATATTTCCTGTTCTTGCTAACGTTGATTCCTATCCCTGAATGCAATACCGCTCACAGCACCTGAGTGAGTCATCCCTGATGTCCTCTCATATTGCAGCAAAATTTCTAAGTTAACTGAGACCCACATGCCCAGGCTTTTTGCTTCAGCTGTCATACTGTACTCAGGGAAGAAAATCAATGTGAAGCAGCACTGGTTCCTGGCACAGGGAGACCTCACTGAACCAGGTTTCCAGCAACGCACAGCTGAACTTTTGCACTGCGCTATCTGCCCAACCTCGCACATGCTATCTTGTTAAACTGGGCCCAACTACAATTTTTTTTTGCCACGAAATTCACTAGGCTTTGTAGCAGTTTGTGAAATTGCCTTCTCTTACCTGCCCCTAATTTCCAGGAGCTATGCCTGACTCCTTCTGCAGAACCAACAATAATTTCTGACAAACAAGTGGTGTAATTAACAACCTCCCTTGTAGGTTAACCTATAAAAACAGCCACCAACTGGGCAAAGTGGCCCACACCTGTAATCCCTGCTACTGAGGAGGTTGAGGAAAGTTTGAAGCCAGCTTTGACAATTTACAGAACGTGTCTGAAAATAAAAACGACAAGGATGTAACTTGGTGATAGAGTACTTACCTAGCAACTCATGAGTCCTTGGGTTCACTCTTCAGTAGCGGTCCCCTCAAAAACCCCAAAACAAAGCAAAGCAAAACAAAACACACAACAAAAGCTAATGTTTCTTAAAACCTCAAAGCATATTCTCTAGGCTACTTCAATTTGGTGTCTCTTGCATTGCTGTCCTAATGAACCTCAAATAAATGTAAATTCTCTGTTTTCTTAACAAGATTGGTTTTATCTCAGTCCTTTTCACAACAATTTTTGGGTCCTATTTTTTTGCATTTTTGTAGTTTTTGTGAGTGATTTTCTAGTTAAAATGGTCCTCAGGTTATTCTAGCTTTTCTAAAGAGAGGTAGGCTCTGGACGTCCCCTATAGGACAATAAGTAAGAGATAAGGTTTGTTCAAGTGTGAGTTAATAGTGTGCTGACCGTTAGTTCACTGTTAATGGCACAATGAGATATGGTAAATATAGTTATTGACAACAGAAGTGTCAAACTCTCAGAAATCCCATTAAAGTGAGCTCAGCATGTACTCGATGGGTTCCACCCTGTGAAGCTCTGCCAGGCCAACATGGCACGGGATCCTAGAGCAACAGTGCATCCCTTCAGGGCCCACTTCTGACTTCTTCCTTCAAGCTGAAATTGAACTTCCTGCTTTTTGCCCCAATGCCAACATTCCCCCAATCAGCTGTCAATACGTCA